>CALYDF020000122.1:0-67448 GCA_944474145.2 Dicrocoelium dendriticum
CAAGACCTTACACACTCACGAGCTGCGATACCAAATCGTTGTTGATCTCAACAGGAAGTCTGCCTGTTGCTGGACTTGGAAGATTTTGAGGATGAGTTTAATCGGATGTGATGACGTTGGATCATAGTAAGCGGTTGAACCTGGCGACGACATTTATCAACGTGTGCTTGCAAAGTTTCTATAGTGTACTGTAAGCCGATGATAGGTGCTCTATGACTTAACAGATTTGACCCTGCTGGTGTCGTCTTGTGGCTGTGATCGTTTGACGACCCGCCATACCAAGGCAGCCAGTTAGGTGAGCAAAAGGAAGCACACGATAGCTAGAATCATTTGCAAATATTCCGGTAGCTATTGTAGCCACAGTTTGCGTACTAAAGTCTCATCCATGGTTGCTAAACCAAGGAGTTGCTGCAAGGCTCGTAGCCTTGTTGAGGACAGCTTGTCGAGCAACTGTGAATTCCTGAATAGCTGCTGTAGGCGAACATTCTCGGAGAGAGTGACGCTCTTACTAATAGCCTACTTGAGGTCCCCATAGCTTTTTCTATCTAAGAAATGATAATCACTCTGAACTGCATGGCTATAGTTTTGTGGAGATAGGGCACGACTTTGCTGTACGGTGTAGCCGGAAGTAATTCTGTGGTCATAAAACTGCCACAAGATCAGCGAACCACAAACGTGGACCCATGTCCCAAAAGGTGTTACAGCGCGCGTTACAACGCCGAGGTGAGGCCACTTTGTGGTCCATAGCTTCCATGTTTTAAAAAGTGAAAGCAAAAATATGTTAGCGCATGCAAACTATACTGAAAAATAAGGAAGCTTAAGACGGACGTGCACACCGGAGTAAACTTCGGAATATCCAGCTCTGAAGTTCTTTTGCGTATGGCTACGTTCTTCTTTTATGCACAGCAACACTACAGGGAAGCTGCACGTCGTTTTGTACCCTTGCCTAGTCATAGTAATTCTCTCACCGCACAAGCCCTAACTTTTATTTTCAAGTAGAAAACACCCGCTTCCGCTGCCCCACCGACTTGCCTATGACACTGTAGCTGCGTACATTTGTGCGTGAACCTCCTGTATTTGGCTATGTTGCCCTCCTGTATCCAACCCCAAGCTGGCACTTATCAATAATAATTGTCCCTCTGTTTAGTCTTACCATCCAGCATTTTCACTCTTCACCTCGATTCGTATACCTCGCCTAATCCTACTCCCTTCCATTCCTTTGGCTTTAACTTGCTTTGCCTCTAACGCACTACATACATCCGCTGCTCTACCAACGTACCTTGAACACGGTACCTCCGCTCGAGTTTGTGTAGGACCTCCAGAGCGTGGCTAGTTTGCCCGCCTACATCCTTCCACTTTAACTGACATCGTCAGCACTAACAATTGTTCCCCCACTTAACAACGCTGCGTTGTCCCACTTCACACTTTTTATCCCCTGCGTTGACTTAGTACCCACCTTATAGTTTCGGCTCCGGCATTTATTTTCTTTTCTGCATCACCTACCTGTGCTTCTCTTCCGATTTACCTTTTACACTGTTGCTCTGCACCTTAGTGCGAAGAACCTTGGCTTTTGGCGACGTCTAACGGTAAATTCCCAAAGCTGACATCCTTGTTACTACTAGTAGTTCCTCGATTTAACCTAAACAATACCGCATTATCGTTTTCTCCTCGCGTCATATCCCTTGCCTAGATCAACTCCTTATCTTCATTGCTCTGGCTTTCATTTCTTTGAGCTGACTACCTACCACGATCGCACCTGCAACTTATCTATGACCTTGTGACTCCGCACATTTGTGCGTAGGACTTTAAGTATTCGGCTAAGTAGACCACCTATATTTTTCCAACAAGTCGCCAACGTTATCGCAAATAATTGTTCCTCTAGTTAACCTAAACAACCCGGCATTGTCCCTTCAACTTGCTTCCTATCATTTGAATTGTCCTACTACATATCTTATCACTTTGGCTCGGACGTTATTTTCCTCCTGCCCAATACCTACCTCTGCTGCTCCTCCGACTTGTCTATGTCACAGTAGCTCCGCAAGTTTGCGCTGTAGGCCTAAAGTATCAGGTTACGGCGCCCGTCTAAAGCATTCCCTCAGCTGCCAGAATTCTCTTTAATAACTGTTACTCTAGTGAACCTTAATAACTCTGCCTGATCCCACTTTATCTCGCTTTGTATCTCCTGCCTCGCCTTAATCCTTATTGTAGCTCTTTGACTCTAGCTTTCATTTATCCTTACTCACCATCCACCTCCGGTGATTCATCGACCTAACTTTCACACTTAGCCACGCACCTTAAATAAATAAATAAATATTTTATTCTCAACTATGCGAAGGCCCTCACATAATTGGCTATGATGCCCACCTACCTTCTTTCCCCCAGTGGACGTCGTTATCTCAATTATTTTTCCCCATGTAACCAACGAAACGTTTCTTATGCTCTCTTCATCTCGCCTATGTGCCTCGCCTGCGCTTACTCCTTCCCTTACTTCTTTGGCTCCGGCGTTCCCTTATTCTCTTAATTATGAGCAGATGCTTCTACGTATTTGAGGCAAGTATTTCCTTCCCTGTCCTCTGCGTCCAATTAAATCACAAGCGGCACTCTAGGACCCACCTTCACGTCGTTCTCCTAATTTATTAATGTGTCGTTGGTCATTTTATTCCACAACCGTTAACTCTTGGTACAGCTAGTTCAGCAAGCCTATCGTCTCCTGAGCCAGGCCCTTTGATCCTATAACTTACTTTGCCTTTACTTACTGGCTATTCGGCGGTCCATAGGCCCTTAACCCACCAACCATGAGCGGCCTCTGCTGCGGGGTTATTCTTGTCCTCACCATCACAGTCCTATGAGTCCATTTGACTTACCAAGGACACCGTAGCACCCCATCTTCGCGTGGTTCCCTTAATTTACTGAAGCGCCCATAGGCCGTTTTATGCCACAACTGTTGGCTGTTAGTGTGGCTTGTTTTGTAACCCTATCTTTGTTCCTGCAGCGGCATTTGCTCTATCACTTAACACCCCTCCTCTGAGCCACTCGTTCCCCATCACCCCTCCCTCGTGCCGCGTTATCTCTTCGTTGCTGTATAGTTCCACGTATACTGAAGTATAGTTTTTGTATGCCGGTATACATTTCGCAACGCCAAACCAAAAAAGCACACAAATATACATGACCTCATAGTCAGTATATACGCAACACGAGTTAGCGTTTGGTAAGGCTTCAGGTCACCAGCTGTCCTCACTTCCAACTTTCCGTTCGAAGTACTTTCTTTCGCTGACCTTCACTTATTTAACCCTCCCCAAGACATGCTAACTAACGCTGAATAAACTTACCTTGAACGTGGTATCTCAGTAAAGCTCCTGGTGGTAATCCTTGTAGGTGGTCAACCCGGATCACCATTACTGGAAACCTGACTCCTCTATCTGTATCTTCCAGTGGTATGGACAAATGAATTCCAATTCCTCGCACTTCCGGAAAATTACTACTTTGCTAGTAATATCCGAATAGGTAGCTGTTTGGCAAAGTCAAACCATGGATGCCATAACCACCTCGCCAGTGTGGCTCTCCGAAAATCTCAAGTCGTGCGTAGTATTATTAACCATCTTCGGCCATTACGGAGACAACAATAACCATGTTGGTCGGCGTTCTCTACTGACTTAAAAAATTGGAATCATATAATTTATAAGTTTAATACTTTACAGAAACGCTGCACTTGGTAACGAGGTCCGTTTTATCTCGCTGTCCATTTGTTTAGGTTTTTAAAGGCCTTTGTTGTCTCTCTCGAGTATATTGTATCACGAGTTTCACTTTTCTTTTCGTTTAACTTCTAGTTTGCTACCGTTATTTTTTCTTTTCTATCACATCTTCCTTTTGGACAGGATCTGTGAAGGTCATCTTAACCTTACCCTAAAGTGTGTGCGCCCAGTACGGATTACCCTGGCCAACAGTATAACTATCAGCAGCAACGCATTTGGCACAACTATACTATGCCACGTTGCCCAATGGACATCATTTCCCTGGGATCCTAAATGGCCGAGCTTCAAAATGAAGTTACGAATGTCAAAATGACCTTCAACCCACTAGAACCTTGTACTGATAGACCAGTAACTAATAGACTAGTAAATCAAGGACTGTATGGAGGTTAAGCAAGCGCAGTTGGCTGGGAGGTTCCTTAACATTCTTTGCACCGAAGTGCTGAATCAGCTGAAAGGTCTTAATGAAGTAGTGGAGTATAATGTTCCAGACCGCTTGAAACTGTGCACCATTCGCAATATACCGATGAAAGTGTGTGGCACTAAACACAACCTGCTGAGTTGTACAAGGCTAAGAAAAGGGTTACGCAAAAACTAAAACCCCGTTTTAGTTAATTTCGATTATGATAAATGGGCTCTCAGGTTTCTCTACTATCAAAGCTAATGTAGTATCTCAACCACTTTCGTTGACTTACAGTTAGTACCAGCAAGAACTGCTTTGCGACGTCGTTACGATAGTCTAAGAGAGCGCCGCAGAGACCGGATGTGTGCAGGCGAATTGTGACAACTGGCCGGAGTCTGTGAACACAAGTGGCTCACCGAACGTGAAGTTTGACACCTCGTTGTGCTATGGATACTGGATTGCTTCATTCCTTGGATGAATATGTATACCATGGACTAGTACTATTCATAAAGCCACATCATACCTGGGTTAAATCCGCCAACCTGAGAACGATATAGCAAACGCCTCAGTTACTAATAAGTGTTCAGCTACTGCTACAACTCGACCCCTTGACCAGAAGGGACAATGGTTGACGAAACTCTAAGACAACCTTTAAGTAGCCCAGTTAGCTCGGACATGTTAGTAAAACTCTACGACGATCAAAGCGAGCCCAGCATAACCTTCACCCAGAGCAGCCGGCGCCTCGAGCCCAAAGACCCCAGGTGTGGACCACATCACCGAGTTGCCCTGAGCCGCTAGGGTCAAAGATACTAAGTTTGAAACAAGAAAAGCAGAGGCTCTAGCACCATATAACGCTGCGTGCGGGAATGTATTGTTTAGCGCACCACTGTTTAATGTTCCAGACGAAATATCAGTGGACTCTTTTAGGCGTGCAAGAATTGCGGTTCATGGCCCTGCAGAGAGTGCACTGCAGGTTCAACGACTGACCGAGCGTGCAAACAAATTTGCGGCTTGCATCAAACTTAATGTAAAGGATGAGGCAGTATTGCGTGCTTTTATAGCTAACCGTGAACAACATAGCCGAGCAACACTACTGAGTCAGCTTAATTTCGCGCCGCTGACAAGAAGCATAAGTGTGGCTGCGACAACTCCTAGCACCAAGACAGGATTTAGTCACCGAGAGCCCAGCGCATCCATTAAAAAGTACGAGCAAGATTTAACCTCTTAGAGAGCACCGTGTCTAAAACTACGAAGACTATTAGTGCTAAATGGGCTTGCAGAGGGAATGCACCTTGACACTCACCTAAGATGGTTTTGTCGCCTACATATGTCTTAAATATACCAAGAGCCGTAGAAAAGTCGTGGCCGCAACCTGGTTTGGACAAAGTGGAGTTCAGCGCATCTGTAGTTAAGGTTTCGGATGGATTAGCGACGGACAAGCGCAACAGCATTATTGTTAAAGTTAACGGTGTTGCGGAAACCTTGGTACAAGCCGTGAGGATAGCCAAAAGACTCAGCAAATGCCCAGCCCCAACCAAACTGAGCACAGACGATAACAGACTCTTGCGCACTATAATAGTACAGTATGAACAACTCCGCAATGATACAAACTTAAGGTAATTGTATTTCGGCCCAACAAGACAGACCTTACCGAATTATACCCCATAGGCCGGTGAGCCGGCACAGCGTGCCACCACGGCAAGCAATTCACCTACGGCGGGTACTATATTTGGCAAGCCACACAACTCCGCGCCACTTCACGCGCATCCAGGTCGCCACGCACCTTCTACATACTCCAGACTTTTGCCACCCGCCCAGAGTTCTAGGCCAAATAGTCCACTGCTTCCTACCCCGCAAGCCGCGCAATTTTCAGACCAGGTGAGGGGCAACCGCGACAGTTTCATCCAGACACCAAACAACGCTTCGCCCAACTACCCACTGCAATGTCTTCTCACACACATCCTCCAACTACTGCAGATAGCGAAGTAGCTCCCAACGATTCAATTTTTGGCCTCCGTAAAGCTAGTACACCTCAAGTGCTTTCTCTCACTCCCCTTTATAAATTCTGGGTCTCTAAACATAAAACGCATATCCTGCGTCCTCTATCTGTCCTCGCCGAGCCTGATGCCATATTTTTCACGAAAAGACCGTATTTCCTTATGCTTCAGAGGAGCTTTACTCACTTACTGTCCGTCGGCTGTTTATGCAAGCTCGTGCGCATAAACGAGGGGGCGTATGCGCCATTTATGTTATAAACATACCTACCCAGCAAAAGTATCCGAAATCATGAACGAGGCTGAGGCGATGGATTCACTATGGATAACGGCTGATATCCTGGAAGCGACGATACTACTTAGGTATGTTTATAGACCACCCGATACCTCAACTAAGGGTGACAACGTACTTGCGGCTACCATTGCGTGGGCATCAGATTTTTCGTTCGAAAACAAACTGGTCGCAGATTTCAACCCGCCTGAGTTAAACTGGTTCCCATCTGCTGCAACAAGGAAGTATGCAGGCCAAATAGCAGGTATCAATTTAGGTGGCTGAGCGCAACATGTACCTGCTCCAACCCCGGCGAACCATATTCATTGCTTGGTATTTACTCTGGCATCCTCTACGTGAGTGTCAGTTGGACGGGAGGTTCCAGGTAGTGATCACAGATTAGTGCACTGCTCGGTTAATTTAAAGCAACATGCCTACCCAACAAAAACAGACGCAGTGGTAGTGTACCTCCTGATGCCTATCGTTAACTGGACAGCCTTTGCTGTACTCATCAGATCGAGAAATTAGGATGAATTCTTTATACCTGCTGCTATAGGTCAATCGACTGAGCCGTTTTATGAGGAAATACTTTAGTGTCGCGCCTCGCTAGCGCCCGTGTCACATTTAATAAGGCAAGCATTTAAAAACGTAACCCAACCCAATATGCACAACAGAAAGCGTCAGCTTAGATGATCATACAACAGAAGCTTCAATTTTGCACCCATCATGAGAGAGACTGAGCTTGCAACTTAGCTTTATGCCAGGCCTAAGCAGCAGCAAACCAAGCAAGAAATAGCCGCACTAAATAGAGCGAACAAAGCTAAGAACCTCAGCTGGCTGCTGCCCTCTCGGACCCCTAATTTTGGACGACGGATTTCTACCATAACGATTAATCCCAACGAAACTTCCAGGGACGCAAAAGTTTGTGAACTATTCGGCCCATAATTTGAAGAAGCGCAGTGTCTAGAAATAGGTTAGATCTTTCATGCCCTGCAAGTGCCCGGTAGCCAGTCACTGTCCTCTGTACAGTTTGACATAAAGACTGTCCGTTCTGCGATTTCAACCATCAAGTCCTCATCGAACCCTGTTCCAGACGGAATACCGCACAGTCTAACTAAGAAGGTTGGCGAAGATATCCCTATACTTTTTGGAACTCTTTACTTTAGCAATGTAGAAAGATCAATACCCGACCGCTTGCAAACATAACCTCATTATGCCAAGACATAAGGGTAGAGGCCCACAGGAAGTTGGTACCTAGCGCCCTATGAACCACACTTCTATTATCGTGCGCGTGATGGAGAAGTTGATTAACTAGCCCTCATGAATTACCTTTATGCTGGCGAGTACATAAATAAATCCCAGCATGGATTTCTAAGTGCCCGGTCTTGTGCAACCTTTCAGCTGGATACCTCAATTTAGTCACCGTGGCCATTGACTCTAGTCTTTCAGTTGTCATTCTTACCTTGAAGTGCAAAAGGTATTTGACAGAGTACTACAAATGCGCCTGATGCATAAGGTAAAGGCTTACGGTGTAGACAGTCCCTATTAGGCTGGCAACATTCCTACCTAATAAGACGCACGCAGTCTGTTTGTCTTAGCAAATTGTATCCAACCCGACCTTCATCCCCAGGAGCGTGGTGCAGGCGAGCGTAATGTGTCCTACCCTGTTTTTGCTTTATATCAATAACCCCTGCAGGTTTTGCAGCAAGGTCGCTCCTTCATCTTCGCTGACGACGTAAAAGTTGTATACGTCTTTCCCTTGGTATTGAAATAACTGCAAGTAATAGTAGCTGCGGGGATCTTAAAGCACTCGCAACGCGGTGTGAACACTGGCAAATGACGTTCTCCGCTCAAAAACCTAATGTCATGACCAACAGGTTTTCTATACCTGCTGGGTCCCTAACAATAAACGGCAGCACTATCAAACAGAATGCCAGGGATAGGACATAATAACCCGCAAGCACCTACAAATACCATGGCTGTGCACCAAATGGATACAACTGCACTCACTACCACGACCGTTGTCTAGTAATGATAGCTGGACACGATGCCTTCACAATCCTAAAAGGTATTCATAACCTGAAAAATCTAGCCACCAGAAGCTGACGTTTTGCACACCTGGACACACACAAAGATGACTCTTCGTGAACCTCCCATCCTCGATTGGTCTCAGCGATTATGGCAGCCCTGGCCAAGTTATCCGATCAACTAACAGAGGAAAATGGTAGTCCTTTGACTGCGGATAACCAAGTGTGAAACCAGTCGGCAAGCTGCACTGCTAGTTGTACATTAGTGTACGAAAGCTGTTCCAGGACGTGGTGGGTTTTCGTCTGGCAAGCGTTCTCCCTATAAGAAGCCACAAACGTCTGTTTAACAACTGCGAAGTGGCGAAGGTGACTCGTCACTGAATAAAGTCACTGCCCACAACTACGTACTGGCAAGGTGACTAGAATCATAATTCAATATTTTATCGCCACGCACTAGAATAAGATACTCCCTGTTTACATGTATCGCTTTCACCACACCTATAGTGCCCTGACTGCATGCACTACGCACGCTTGAACCCAACTTATCGCTATTCAATTAAGACTTTATTCCCCATGAACAATTTTACAATTTCTGCAACTTGTACAACTTTCGGTTGACTACCGATTACATACCTAGCAACGTGTTTGTTGCAAAATATAATTGCATGTAAAGTTTGATCATGCCTGGTTTGGTATGCCTCGATAGATTTGAGAATAAACTATTTATTTATTTAAAACGGCTTGCGCTACTGCATATACCTAAACGTTGCAGAGCATGTTCATTATCCAGTGGAAAGCGGAAGGGAATAATCTTTGCCCATACGCTGCTACATAGAAAAGCAACTGCGTGGATAGGGCTTTAGAAAGGCGAAGTCCGTCCACCTTTGGAATATTCTTTTTACAAATGCAGCAACCTACGGAAGTCGGACCGCGTTCTGCTTGCAACGGCTCAGCGGCGCTTTACGAAGCTGCTGGCTCCAGCACAGCAAGCGCTGCTTTCTCGACAAGGATGCGAACACCTTAAAAGTCAGTCCTTTTGGCAAAGACGCATTATCCTTAACTTGTGCTTCGTACATAAGCTAATTCATAAAAAGCTGCACAGTACTGTCACTTGTCTTAACCTTAGGAGCAATTTCTGAATCTAACCGCCGAAACTAGGGTCATTTCATTACCACATTTGGGGCAAAGAAGAGACAGTGATCTCATTTCTTACTTGTATACGTGAACCTATGGAACAGATTGACTTCCAGACTAGGAGGTATTCAAAACTTGCAGGCATTCGGAAAGTATATACATAGATTCCTATGTGTTGGTAATATTCAACGCATCTTTACCATCTGCGATTTGCAAGGCCACTTCTTCGAAACCGGCCCTGACGTGGCTTGTGAACGCCCACAAGGTTGTGCATGACATCAAAGCACCTCAAGTTCACGACTAATCCATTTTTACTGTCGTTAACCACTTAACAACTAGGAGACTTTAGCCGTATCCTTCGCACTCACTTGCTAAGTTTAGGAATAGAAATCCGAAAACAAGATGACTTCAGTCTTCAACGATCTCTTCTTGACCTGCTTGAGTTCTCCTACGGACAATTCCGCCTTACGAACGCACTATAGGAAAACTAGACTACACAGCGACAGTATCCTGTAAGAAATAATCTGTAGCCTACCCCTTATGAATTGTCTTCATCAATGACCCCTATGTTTTCGTTTTATCCATTACCAGAATCACAACACCCGGGAGGTCTCAGTCTGATCAGTCGGGCGCATCTTACATGAGCTAAGAATAGCATTCAGAATGCAAAAGGTATTTAGTCATTGCTGCTTATTTCCTGCCTTGCTTCGGTTCCCTCACTGGCACTTTGGTCCAGAGCCTGCGTAGACCATTTGGTATCCACAACCCTCCGGCTGCTATTTTTCGACGGTCAGTTTGTCCATCTACCAAAAGTTCAACAAACAGTACAACCTAGCCTACTGACTGGCAGGTTTGCTACACCGTAGGTATTCCTCACACAGCAAATTGCAGGGTAATAACGAAGCCGTCCAAACAGGCAAACTTCAATCCTTACATGTTATCTACAACTTCATTCGTTATCTTCAGCTTTGCCGTTTATCACGTTTTAAATTCTTAAACTTTGGAGGCAGGCTCACTAAAGGCATCCTACCAGACCAAAGCCTTGTATAAGATGTTGAAATGTATTGTCGCTCTCGATGCACCTAAGACTGGCATTAGAATTGTCCAAAACATTGTTTAAAACTATTTTCAGATGTATCACTTTGCGCCTTCCTAGACGTCAGTTGCTAATTGGCCTTAATTGATATGTTATCCTTACGCGTGTTTACTAGCTAGTTTACTCCGCCGATTCCAATTACAACCGGTATGCTTGCGGCAAACTAATATTTGTTTCCTATAGCTTGTCTATACAGAGAACACTTTATACGTTATAGGCCCAAGAAGCAGACATTTTGCTCTCCACTTATCCTTCCTTGGGCCCGTATACTTAGCTTTACCTGTTATACATGTGCCTATCACTATTGGCAACCCTAGTGGACAGGCACTATGAAAACCAGATCCATTTGTTTAACCGCTTTTGCCTGTAAAACATGCGCATTTCCAGGTTCTATTTTACTTGTTCGAAAGTTAACCAGAGACAGAGAGGCCCTGTCAGACTGGCTAGCTGGATATTCAGAAAAGTATGATCAAAGCTTGCTTTTATCTCGCCTGCCCGTGCTTTGTTTATCTTTTACCCGGCTGCAAAGAGTACTGTGCGCTGAGCGCAGTGGTAGGTGAACAACAAGCATCCACGTTTTGGTACTTACTATCTTTCACTTGCTTTACATTATCACTCGTTGCTTAGTGTGCTAGAACAGCTCCTGCCAGAAATCCAATACCGAAGCAGCTGGTGCGACATTATCGTATAAGGTAACATTACAACCTGGACGAATACAGCTGGCACTTGCTTCAGAACTAAAAATTGGAGAGAAATAGCTCGAAAGTTGCCAAAGAGATGCAAACTAGCATGTATCAACCCATGAAGCATACTAATCCCTCATGCTTGAGTAGGCTGAACCCACAGAAGTAGCGTTGGTAATGCTCAACCAAAGCAGATCCAAATGGGTTTCATGAACAGAAGCAGTTTGCCAAATTTTGCTAACTCTTCCGCTGCGCATTTTTTTAGTATTAATGACAGACACCTCGAGTTCACTGGTTTTGGAGACAGCTTCATAAATATAGAACAGCGGTTCTAAGAGATAAAAATTGCGATATTTTTCTAAGAAATGCGTGCATCTTTTAGACAAAATCGTGTCAGAGCTCCTAAAAGTCTCCTGTATTATCCAAGTAGACCTAACTCCAGCAGCCTTGATATAAACTTCGCAACCACTAAAAGGTTTAAAAACACTAAATTTCGTATTCCTAGTAGTTTACATGGCTGTATCCACTGAAAATTGTACATCGGGGCTTTTGACCGTGGGTTACTTAGAAGTTGTTTTGTAGCTCCGTACCTGTGTAACATCATTAACTAGATTCTTAGCGTTATTGCTAGTGTTATTGTTTATTGTTATTATTGTTACTGCTTTAACAGAGTACCACATACGGAACTCTTGACGAAGCTGAAATAATACAC
This sequence comes from Dicrocoelium dendriticum, assembly GCA_944474145.2. NCBI lineage: Eukaryota > Metazoa > Platyhelminthes > Trematoda > Plagiorchiida > Dicrocoeliidae > Dicrocoelium > Dicrocoelium dendriticum. The sequence goes on from CALYDF020000122.1 coordinate 12,070, forward strand.
TTGGTTCTTATCATACCTTTAGCTTGCTCACAGGCAGTTATGGTTGGAGACTTTAGCTCACCTCCAAAACCGGTCACAAGTAGCGTAATTCAAGGAAGCGTTTTAGGCACTCTACTCTTCCTGCTCTATATCAGTGACATGTTCCAGCTTTTAAACTTGGGACACCCTATCGGTTCGCCGACGACATTAAACTTGTCTTCTCATTTCATCCATCATATTTGCACACCGCCCTCTCCCATATACAGTACGACTTTAGTGACCCAGCTGCGTGGTGCGACACATAGAAGTTGGCATCCACACCAACAAAATTCAATGCCCTTAAATACAGAGACACCATGCCACCAAATACCTTAGTACTACAAGGCACGCTATTAGGTAACTGCCTAACAGTGCGGGATTTAGGCGTTCACTACTCTGTTCGCTGAACTTCGCGGGAAAAGATAGTGTGATCCGCAGCAAAAGCGCTTTCTCTCATCGGATATATTATCAAAATTATGACAATACAAGAACCTAGTACTGCGCTCTACAAACCAATCTCGCTTTCCTATATTCGCTTATTAACCATCCCAATGGGAGCTCACTAGCCCCTGTATCAGACCCACACAACGTTTCGTACCCCCTACGTGATAGCCCCCACAAGATTATCCTTGCAAAAACGCACAGTAGTAGCCGCTCCAACTTCTACCTCTACCGATCCGCACAGGTATGAAATAAGTTATCTCTTACAATAAGGGTGGCTATGAATATAAACCAGTTCCGCTTCTCTTTAAGCAAATACCTTTTTGTCACACAAGTTTCCAAGCTATTGAATGGTAACTGTCCAGAAGACGAGCTTTATGAAAATGAACCAGACCACTTATAATCGCCTTTTCTTACCTTCTTGCAACATCTCTATCCGGACTCCTAATATTTCTATCTGCCTGCTTCCTCCAACAACCCCTTATGTTTTCCATCACCTAGGTATCAGCCACCGGATACCGAATGCCTGCATTCCCTCAAATCTCCCACATCTGGCTAGCTTGAGGCATCCACCTCTGGCTAATCGCATCAAAATCACTGGCTACCGTCAAGGTGGTAAAGCCGGCGTGCGCAGGAACTCAAGTACTAGTTGACCTTGCTCAATTATATCCTTATCGCCAAGCTGACGTCGTTCTCTTATAATTGTTACCCTAGGAATCACGTCAACGTTGAATATGCTCTTTTAATCGCGCTTCACTTTACCGTATGTTCCTACTACTTCTCTTACATGTTTGGCTCTGGCTTTCCTCTCCCATTACGTACAACGTACCTACGATGCCCCAACGACTTACCTTTCACAACGTAGTTCCTAACTTTGGTGCGTAAGACCATAAATATCTGGCCATGCTGCCTGACCACAGGTTGTCTGGCCCTACTCCTTCACTTATCTCTTCTGCTCTGGCTCCTGCAGCCTTACGAACCAAAAAGCACCAAGGTCCATCAACTCGCCTTCCACACTGTAGCTCCGCAATGTGTGCGTGGGACCCCAAGTACCAAGTGCAGTTGCCTAATTATATCTCTAGCGCCAACCTGACACTATTCTTTCATATATTTGTCACCGTATGCATCACGACAATATAGAATAACCTCTTTTCATTTCGCTTTCATTTACCGTATATTCTTATTTAGCGCATATTCCTAATAATTCTATTGCCTGTTTGGCTTTGGCTTTTCTCTCCTCCTAGGCACCACCTATCTACGGTCCAGCAGCGACTTACACTTTACACTGTATCGCCGCACGTTTGTGCGTAGGACCTTAAGTACCAGGCTACCTTGCCCAATTATATCGCCACTGCCAAACTGCCATCGTTCTCTCATATAACCGTCACGCTACTAGATACACCATGGATAATTCTCTGTTCATCGCCTTTATTTTCCGTATATTCCTGCTACATTTCTTAGATGTTTGGCTCAGGCTTTCCTCTCCTCCAGGGAACCACCTACCGATGGTGCTGCAGCTACTTATCTTTTGCCATGTAGCTCCGCACTTTTGCGTGGCCCCGCATCCATACCTTTCCACATTTACAGGAATAGAACATCGCTGGATCCTCTCTTCCACCTCTCCTTCAACCGCAGACTTAGTTTATTTAACTTGGTGCTCCTCTTCTCAACTGACAGCTTGGCAGTGCATGTTCAGTACGCTCTTAAATGTGGTCTGATTCTTCTATGTACTACATCCCGAAACTTCACTTTTGTTCATCTCCGTCCATCTGACTTACCAGTGACACCGTAGTGCTATACATTCGGGAGGCTTACTTAGTCTATTGAGGCACTGCTTTTTCATTTTATTTCACAGTTAGCTAAACTGCTTTGCTGACCTCTCCACGGTTTCATTGCTGCAGCTTTTGGTCTAATTACTTACAGCTCCAACGAGATAGGCTTTGTGTCACAGCTTTGTACTGCGCCTTCTTTCCTTTGATGCGCTACTCCACATCACATGATACTTAGTTTCTGAACGCGGATTCTGTATGTTCATCCCCAATATTAGAAGGCATATACAAACACATAACGCCATAGTTTATAGATACACATATAAAACGAGGTAAAATGTTTTGCAAGGCACGTAGTCACTAGCTCTTCTTACTCCTTTCGTTACATTCAAGGTTTTTTCTGTGTCCTTTTCTTTCTTGTCTTCCCGCGAGACCTGCATAGAAGTTGCTAAGTAAACTTACTAGAAAGGTGGTATCTATAAACATGACCTATAGACATATATGCACGGCTCATGCCACAACCTAGGGCATTCTGTCCCCTTGATATGCATCAGCTAGGGGCTTGAACGACTGCCCTCAAATCCTTTTCCATTTCGGAACACCACCTCAAGATAGCTTCATTTACCTGCAAGTTTTCAACTTACTTGCGGTGTCATGGCGTTGTGTTCCTTCCACCAAGCCTGTGGATTAGTTATTGTACCAGATTCTTCATATGCTTGGCTTCAGTATCCGATGGATATGTTGCCCGCCTCGCCAGTGTGGTCTGCCATCAAGTCTAGGCATCTGGAAGCTTATCTATTATGGAAGCCTGTTGATCCGTACCTTTCACTGGTTGGAACAGTTTGGTTCAAATCATTATTACCTCCGGAACCTCACCTAAATAGCTTCATCCCCCTGTAAATGATCAACCTACTTGCGATACCATGGAGTTATGCACCCTTCAACTCGCCAGTGGATAACTTCTCCTGAAAGCCTTTTGATCAGTATCCTCCATGAGTCTGAACAATTTGCATCAAATACTTATGACCTTCGGCCTATCTGAAAAAGCAGGTTTATCTCTCTGCAAGTATTTAATTTACTTGCGATTCCAGGGCGTTATGCTCCGTCCTCCTCGCCAGTGGATTATATATTTCTGATACTCCATTCACCTCGACAGTGTGATACGATGATTTTATACCTTCCGGATGTATATTGTCTGTGGTCTGTGCCACTACGCTTGGTCATACCTGATTCCAAAGACCACAGCAAGCACCTCGGCCGTTCGAAACATCCTCTCCATGCAAGCGTCCCACTTATCTGCGTAGGTTACCTCCGTGGACCAACCAGCGACACACACCTGGCCCGTGGGTTATTTGCTCAGACAAAGATACTGCTTATGAGTTGAGTTCCATTCTCACCTGAATAACGCAGCAGCGCAATTCAAACAGATTATCTCCGCACAGTACCGCTGTGCACAACTGTTCCTGACGAATCATGACTACTTTCACCCAGCCAACGGAACATCAGCTGTCCCATGACGGCGCTTAGCGACTCGGAAAATTGGTCCTACATAAGCGTTACAAGTTTCTCCATGTTATATACATTGTCGTCAGCGGCCGGGTCCCACGCCGTGGTGGGTTACCGCTTGGCAAGCGTTTTCCTTATATAAAATGTCACAAATGTCTGTTTAACGACACTACGACGTGGCGGATGTGACCCGCCACCGAAATAAAGGCACTGCACACCGCTTCAGGGGAAGAATGCTTTCAGTACCCCATATTTGCGAGTACGTGCTTGCCAAACACTATCTGACTCCTACGCCTATGGAAAAACGGAGATCATTCTCCGGAACCATTCGAACCCGCACCGAGCACTTCCATAACAGAAGCACTTAGTGCTCGTACAGCGCTTCGGCGCCACCTTTCTCCTTGACACCAAGGATCAAGCTCTTCAGCCCTGCATCATTCCTGCGCATAATTTTGTGCCATTTTCAAGCCATGTATTTTGCCAACAAGTATTTCTGTCGTGTGGTATACGCCAGCTTTTTATTTTTCTATGGCTCTGTCAACCACTTGATCACGTCTGTACTGGTGTGTCTCGTTTCGTCGAGAATATAATGATTTAGTTATTTATTTGTTTATCTAGCGGTGCAGTACGCAGTGAATGTACAGCGTATGGGACGTGCTCCGTTATCATTCGTTTACGGGCAAGGTGAGCTTCTATTTATTAGGTACGCTCATGGGTAACCATTCGCGAAATGCCGGCGTCTCTAGGTGACGCAGTAGTATACCATTACCACAGAACCCACCAGCACATTTGACATACTAAGCAAATGCGTATGCAAATTGGTTGGCAGGATGTTTCATTCAAAGTCCATGGCTACCGCAGCTTTTCCATGTTTTTCAGTACCAGGTTAAGACTGTGGTTGCACAAGGTCATTCCGGTATGTATGTAGTAACTGTATGATCACTAAGCCATGTTTAACTGTCATACATATACACATGCATGAGATATGTACGATCGGAAGTTTAGCAGCTACCTCATGTATACCGGAAACGGCGGAGACGAATACCTTCGAAGATTGCATGCTATGGGTATACAAAGCACCTAGGCCACAAAAGCAATGGCATAGGGTATGCGTATATGCAATGACCGGTTTCAACTAAACGTGAGGCAAAAGGAATACACATAACAGTGCAATCTACATACATTATAGACCTATGGCCCCAGATGACGTATTCGTTGGCAAAAGCAGAATGTAACCTATTGCAATGAATCCAGCATGGCGGAGAACTTGATCCACATTGCGCTTGCCCTGTAACTGGCAAACTATAATTCGCAGAGAATTCACGATTGTCTAGGAACATATCAGCATACGGGCATAGGGATGCACCTGCGCCTAGCCAAGGATATACCCAGAGCTTGTATACTACAGGCGGTTGCGTACTAAGTGTTCAATAACCCTACCCGCTACGATCTAGGTATAGGCAGTCGAATTAAGTAAGCGGCATATCTTAAAAGCTTGCAGTGAAACAACGGGAAAATTAACCCTACACATATTTTTCATCAAATTTTGGCTTAAAGGTAGCGGGATGTCCAATTTAAGGGTTATGTACCAAACCCCCACAACCAGTAGGCATAATAAATCAACCAATGGTTATTTGCACATCTGCCAAGCTTATGAAATGAGCGGACCGTTTAATACGGACTACATACTTTACTAACCGGAAAGTAGCTGTAAGCGCCCAGGAGCAAAACAACGACCGTGTAGGCGCAAAGGACGAAAATACAGCCAACTATGACCCCGAGTACCTCACTAAAAGCAGCAAATGCTACTTGACACTTGACAACAATTCAACGTTTCGGTCAGCAGTGCAAAATATTTGAATATAAACTGCGGTTATGTACTTTATTTAATCAAAGTTAGCATTATCCGACATTTCTTACCGCTTTTGGACGAGACGTGCGCCCTGGGCTGAACTTGACGCCTCTTGGCGTCTTCTAGGCTTGGGCCTAAGCGACGTAAGGCCGTCCGCACTAAGGGGCGAGTTGAAGAGACTTCCAGGCTTGCACGCGTAGGAATCATGACTGAAGCGCCTTCCCGATATAGTCCAAGACATCGTCAGCTACCCAGCACATGGCGCACCTTTTGGCGACGATTTCACCGAAAACAGCGTCCTGGGCTACCTAGGAAAAGTTCGACCAATTGAACGCCATGCGCCTTTAGTGGCTACCAGAATGGTGGTTTTTCGTACACCTAGCAATATTCAGGGTGGCGCCTACTTGGATTGCGTTTTATATGCCCTTAGCCGCGTTCCTGTTTGGCCGCCTACGGACAACTACGCCTCGCGTTAACCAAGACACTTGAGCTACATCAGGCAAAAGCAGGCGAACGGAAGCCTGGCAACGCTTGTCCTTTAAAACAAAACTTACGGTAGGCGGCTGTTGCTAAAAGCGAAAGATGTATTCAGTGTACTATAACCGTAAAATCTCTTAATGTTGACTGTCGGCTCATTGGTAGTATCCATACTCTATCGTATACGTAACTGTTGGTAAAAGTTCATCTTACCTCTAAATTTTTACTGTTCATGCCAATGCCAGGCGAGCATGCGAACTGGGATTCTTCATTCCGCAAATAATTGCGTAGGCGGTCAACAAGGTTATTAGCCTTCTCCCGGTTTCCTTTGTAATGCTGTGTGAGCAAACCTGCGAAGAAATGCACCAATGTATGGAATGCATTGCCTACTTACGCTGCAAGACCTAGTAAGTGTGCGAGCGCTTAAACGCTCATTTGCTTATTGTTAGGTATTGTCAAGGCGCACATAAGCAAAGCATATACAAATGAAACGAATGCTTAATAATGCCTAAGAAGCTTACTCACTTAAAACTAGCTTAAGAGGCACGCAGCAACAGCCATTGTGGGAACGTGAACGATATAGTTAGAGTCTAAGATTACCAAAGTAACTCACTGAATCCAGCAGGTATTACTTCCTACATTGCAACGCCAACCTTTCCATCAAAGATGCATAAAAATTTAAATTTCATCGTATGTTATGTGGGTTAATGAACTAAGCATAACATCATCAGAAAATTCCACGCGTCGTAGGATGATAGATGCGCCATGTGCCGAAGTTGACACACAATGGCCTCGTATTTTCTTTGCCATGTGCTGGGTTGGCAAAACTGTCAAGGCCGCTTCCCACCCTATAGCCCCGCCACAAGCTGACGCCCACATAGAACAACTTCCTCAGGAGATAGCATGTGCAACGTCTCCCGTTACATGCTCGCCGAATAGCCCTAGTGCGTCTCAGCAGACACTTACTTCCTTCAGGCACCATGCAGCCCCACCATCTGAGATTGCCTTAGTGCTTACAGAATTAGAAACATTTTGCAGCGCTCTCCATGCGTCTTCAGCATTCTATAGCTCACCAGTACCTAATAGCAAGTTAGCCAAGACTAACGGCTTACCATGTAACAACCTATGCTGGTAGCACCTCCGCTTTGGCCCAGTTAAAGCGATGTACAACTCCTTCACCTGCCAGTCGACTCAAACGGGGAAGTCAACATGTCCCAAACCATGTACCAATAACGTCACCGCCCATAACTTCGGCAGTGGCTCGCTTTAACTGCAAGACTACAAAACTGTAAGCGCGTTTGTAGTTGATACCGGGGCTGAAGTAAACGTGTTTCGCCAGCACCTGGAGAGGCGACTCGACCGTATATAATCAGCCTTCTGTCGGCGAACGCCACACTCATCCTACTTAGGCCCAACACACTTGACCCTTAATCTGGGTCTCCATAGAATGTTTCACTAGGCGTTCATTATTGTCACCGTTTGCTGTCACGGGCATAGACTTCCTTAGACAGTTCCACCTCTTGGTCGATGTGAAACAGCTGAAGCTGGCCGACCCCTCAAAGACGTTCAGCGTCACTGGCGTCAACGCGAGCATCGCAGCCAGTACCCCATTCTGCGTTCACTCACAGACCACTCTCGATTAAGCAAAACCTTTTTCTCTTTCAACCGATGAGTGCAGCTCTGCCCTTGCCATCACAAATAACGCATCATATCGGTACCAATTGCTCACCTGTCTCTTCACGCCCACACCGACTTTTCTTCGAAAAGCTCAAACTAGTTATGGTTAAGCGTGAGCTCCCGCTCGAACTTGGTATGCTCCGTCCATCAGATAGTCCCTGGTCTATTACGCTACAGACGGTCTCAAGGCAACCTGGCGACTAGCGTCTTTGCAGTGACTAACGGGCACTAAATAAAGTTACAATCCCCGAAAGGTACCCTATCCCACACATGCAAGACTTTACTGCATGCGTTACAGTTAAGGCGGCCTTTAGCAAGAGCAAGCCACTTCATGCCTTTCACCAGCTATCTGTTCATGAAGCTAACACACCTACAACAGCCGTCACCACGTCCTTCGGCTTGTGAGAATAATGACGAATGCCTTTCGGATTGTGCGAAGCCAAACAGACATTTTAATGTTTTATCTAAGACGTCACTCGTGGCATAGACATCGCTTACCCTACTTGGAGGATAATCTTGTAGCCAATTAATCAGCCGAAGCGCGATTAACTCCTCTTTAGTTGCTACTCCATCGGCTGGCCCAACATCACGTCACCATTAACACGACCAATTGAGAACTTGGCAAGTCCACGTCGGAAGTGCTGGGCCACCTCTTATCGTTGGCTGGTGTCGAGGTCCTTGAGAAGAAGGTCTAGGCTATTAAGGGGTTTCCGGCTCCGACTTCATTTAAACACCTCTGTCGAGCTTGTAGTTTGCTGAGCTTCTATCGACGCTTCTACCTCCGAGGCGCTCAACTTATGCAGCCACAAACAGCTTCTCCCAGAAAACGAGAGAAAGTTCACTTCCCCAACACAGCACACGGCTTTCACCAAACGCAAGGATGCTAACTCCAACACAGCTCTCCTGGCTTACTCTGAACCGGCTGCTCCACTTTCATTTATAACTCCGGTTTCCGCTGTTGCGGTTGGAACTGCTCTCCAACAGCACTTTGATGGGCAGTGGCTTCCAACCGGTTTATGCTCCAAACGCCTACAATCTACAACCGCCAACGACCCGCATTAGAAAGTTGGGCTTTCACGGTATAAACTAACCACAAGCCCTTCATCGTTACCCTCAATTCACCTCCTGATAAAGATTCCCTACACGAAACTAGACAGCTAGACTCTGGCACGCAGTTCACGTTTGACGTAGCTGGTGCCGCCAACCCGCCTCCGACACTCGCTTACGTGGCAACCTCCCTCTTTACTCTTAGCCTTCTGTCAATCTCACCACAAGGGCATCGGCTCAGGTCCAAGAGGAAGACATCCAGAGCACCCTGCATTCCACTCCACTGCGGATGCAACACGTTCATCTTTAAACCACGAACGGAAAAATCTTTGTGACTCAACCAGAGTTTGTCCCCAACCTATCGTTCCCGCCTCTTTCAGACATACAATCTATCCGGGAATAAGATAAATACTGATTGAAACTGATTGAAAGTTTAACGCAGTGCATAAACGTACAATCAAACGGAGCAGCTACACGGGACACGCAGGCTGTTTCACTTGCTCTTCTTACGAATTCAATCACGGAATTTCATTATGATGCTGATTCCGAATCCACTTTCGAGGCGTGGATCAAACGTTGGGAGGATATGTTCCAGACGGATTTCAGCCGTCAAGATGATTCATGGAAAGTGCGCTTTTTGCGCCGCAAGCTGGGAACTAATGAACATACAAGATTCCTTGACCACATATTGCTCAAAGAGCCGAAGGACATCACTTTCAACGAAGCAGTGGCAACACTCAAAGAGATTTTTGGTGAGTCGACATCATTGTTTAGCATTCGCTATCAATGTCTAAAAATTGTAAAGCGTGATACAGACGATTATGGGGCACTAGCAGACATGGTTAACCGCGAATGTGAACGTTTCAAATTACGCTGTTTGACGGATGACCAGTTTAAGTGTCTTATATTTGTCAGTGCTTTACAGTCTCCACGCGACGCGGAAATCCGCACTCGGCTCCTTGCTAGGTTGGACCAAGACCCAGATTTAACATTGAAGTCTCTTGTAGGCGAATGCAAACGGTTAATTACCTTGAAACACGACACGGCTATGATTGAGCAGAGTCGCCCCACCATTGCCGATACTGTTCATGCTGTGCAAAAAGCAAGAAAATCTGGCTCGAATAAGGCGTTCAACAAAAAGCCGAACAAGCCGCCTACACCTTGTTGGTCATGTGGTGAATGGCATTTCGCACGATACTGTCCGTTCAAGCGTCACATTTGTGAAAAGTGCCATAAGCGCGGCCACAAGGAAGACTTTTGCCATCAGTCCCGGCCAAGAAATGTGAAGCAGTCCTACCGAAGGAAGAATTTCAGAAAACCAGACGCAGAATCACTATCGGTGGTTGCTACGTTTCACAGCCATTCTAGAACACGCCGCCGATTTATCACTGTGCTTATCAACGGAATCCCAACCCGGCTGCAGTTCGATACGGCATCAGATATAATGATCATTTCCAAGAACACTTGGAAGCACATAAAGAAGCCGAAAATGATTGATTCCAACAAAATCGCTCACAATGCATCCGGTGGAGTGCTGAAGTTGGTCGGAGAAATAAATTGCAAAATTGCATTCAACGGAGTGGAAAAGGCCGGAACCTGCTACTTGTCTGATCGACCAAACTTGAACCTCCTTGGACTTGACTGGATGGAAAAATTACAACTGTTTGATGCTCCAATGAGTCAGATTTGCAATAGAGTACAAACCGACCCCGTACATTCATCATTGTCGATAGAAGAGATGACCAGAAAGCTAAAGCAGCAGTTTGTCACCTTGTTCGAAGATGGTCTCGGCCACTGCACTAAGTTCAAAGCAAAGTTGTGTCTCCGTGAAGGAACCAAGCCAGTCTTTAGAGCAAAAAGACCAGTACCATATGCAGCCATGACAGCAGTTGATCAAGAGCTCGACCGACTGGAACGAGCCGGTGTCATCACACCAGTGAACTACTCTTCATGGGCTGCGCCGATTGTTGCCGTGAAAAAGCCGAACGGTAAAGTGCGAGTCTGCGCCGATTTTTCGACTGGCCTGAATGCAGCATTGGACGACTATCAATACCCCCTTCCGATACCAGAAGATATCTTTGTCAAGCTGAATGGTGGGAAGTGTTTCGCCAAGCTCGACTTGTCCGATGCCTACCTCCAGGTTGAGGTTGATGAAAGCTCAAGAGAATTGCTGACCATCAACACTCATCGTGGCTTGTACCAGTACAACCGCCTCCCTTTTGGCGTGAAAACAGCACCAGCCATCTTCCAGCAGCTGATGGACACCATGCTTGCGGGAGTTTCTGGAGCCGCGGCATACCTGGATGATATCATTTTAATGGGTCGGACGGCAGAAGAACTATTTCAGCGACTCGCTGAAGTGCTTGTACGTATCCAGTCATATGGTTTCCGTATCCGCGAAGATAAGTGTACTCTTTTTACACCAACCATCAAGTTTCTCGGTTTCATCTTCTCAAAAGACGGTCGTCGCCCTGATCCAGAAAATATCCGAGCTATTCAAAAGATGCCTCCATCTGTGGACTTGCAGTCGCTGCGTTCATTCTGTGGCCTAATCAGTCATTACAGCGCTTTTCTGCCCGAACTACATCGCCTGCGTGCCCCATTGAATAAGTTGCTGAGCAAGGGCTAAACCTGGAATTGGACGCCAGAATGCCAGACTGTGTTTGAGCGGGTCAAGTCATTGTTGGCTTCAGACTTACTCCTAACTCATTTTGATCCTTCCCGGGAAATTGTCCTTGCCACAGACGCATCGAGTCTAGGGATCGGTGCCGTAGTTTCCCATACGTTCCCAGATGGATCTCAGAAGGCGATCGCACATGCCGCCAGGACGCTAACGAAAGCTGAAAGAAACTACAGTCAGATCGAGAAGGAGGCATTGGCCATAGTGTTTGCTGTGAAGAAATTTCACAAGATGCTGTATGGTCGCCGCTTCAAACTCTTGACGGATCACAAGCCGCTGCTGGCCATTTTCGGCTCGAAGAAGGGAATTCCTGCCTATACAGCCAATCGACTCCAACGATGGGCACTTACATTGCTGGGCTATGATTTTGAAATCCGTTATCAGTCAACGAATTCGCTGGGCCAAGCAGATGCGTTGTCACGCCTCATTGATTCCCAGCAACAAGAACACGAGGACACCATCATTGCCTCAGTTGAAATCGAACCTGATGTCAAATACCTGGTGAACGAGGCACTACATGGTATGCCAGTTACGGCCGATGCTGTGCGGGCCGAAACGCTTCGAGACCCAATCCTGAAGAAGGTGACACACTTCCACAGAACCAGCTGGCCACGTTCGTGTTCATCTGCCGAAATGCAGCAGTTCTATCAGCGAAGACATTCGCTTTCCATTGTGGACGATTGCATCATGTTCTCAGACAGAGTAGTCATCCCGCAGGCGTTGCAACAAAGAGTGCTGCGACAGTTCCATGCAGGACATCCAGGGCTCAACCGAATGAAAGCGCTTGCCAGAAGTTATGTATATTGGCCGTTTATGGACAGGCAGCTAGAGCAGCTAGCTAAAAGTTGTGGCAACTGCGCTACCGCCTCAAGGGCACCGCCAAAGACTGAACTCCGCTCATGGCCTAAACCAACTAAACCTTGGAGTCGTGTTCATGTAGACTTTGCAGGCCCAATCAATGGCCAGAACTTTCTCATAGTGGTCGACGCTTATAGCAAGTGGCCCGAAGTGTTCCTCATGAGAAGCACGAAAACCAGCGCAACCGTCTCTAGGTTGCGACAAATCTTCAGCAGGTTCGGCTGCCCTGAAACATTGGTGACGGACAATGGAGCACAGTTTACTTCGGCTACATTCATGGAATTCTGCCAACGCTGCGCCATCAAACACTTGCGGTCTCCACCATTCCACCCACAATCGAATGGCCAAGCAGAGAGGTTTGTTGATACATTCAAACGCGCTCTCCTCAAATCAAGGAGGGAGGGAGACCTAGAGGAGGTGATCGACCGCTTCCTATTTCTGTACCGATCTACACAAAATCCACAAAACAGCCGGGTGGAATATCACCAGCAGAGGCAATGATGAAGAGAAAACTTCGCATGCCATATGATGCAGTTCGGCCATCCTCAGAGTCCATAGCTGGTGAAAGGAACCTAAAGATGGAACGTGATTTTAATCGACGGTTTGGTGCCAAGCAACGTTCGTTTACACCGGGTCAGCCAGTACTTGTGCGTGCTTATCGGGGTGGACACGCAAAATGGACGCCAGGAACGATCCAGTGCAGGCGCGGAAGCGTCATTTACGACGTGCTGGTTGGAACGCAGCTATGGGTACGCCATGCAAACTAACTGCGAACAACAATGTGCCAGCCACAAGCAATAGAATCCGCCAAGCTTCCATTTGACCTGTTGACACACAGCTTCAACTTGCCTACAGAGCCAGTAGAAGAACCCTGTCATCAGACGAAAAATACCAGACCGCAGAGTACGGAATTCGAATCCAGAACACTACAGCCAAGGCGATGCACCGGTAGGCGAAGAATCCCTTCCAGGAGGCTCCAGGTTAATCCCCGGCTAGCTTCATACACAACGGCAACAGCTTCAGGAGGGGAGGTATCCGGGAATCAGATAAAAACATAAAAGAAAAAAGGGAAAGTATATAATGGTGACTGAAAGCTGAGCTAAAGAGAATCACCTAACCCGTGCGGTCGATCAGGCAATCGATCGAGCGGACGAATGCTTTTTCAAACACCCGGCTAATTGGACTTTTGCCTCAGAGTTGAGAGGACAGTGTTTTCGGCGGCATTTTCTGGCTACGTTGGCAGAGTTTTTGTTAACACGTTTTTCGTGGTCAAGGCTGTTGAAATTTTGATTTTTCTTCGGCTGGGCTAGAATTGCTGCGGAGAAATTTCTGGGTGGTTAATTCGGAATAGCGAAAAAGGAAAGATCTAACACAGTCTTCAACATGCTTCACTCATTGTCTAATCCTGGTATTCGGGTATCTTAAAACGGGTCACCTGGCGTTTTGTTTGACCGAGCGTAAACCAGGAGACTGGAACTGGGCCCAAGCTTGTCTTCACTGCCAACGGACCAAGGTACTTTTACACACTCACAGTCCTCTCGGCTCATTACCTGTACCGGATTGTCCATTCTCGTGCGTAATCTTGCGCTCCCTAGGACGCTTACTTCCCTCTCGCGAATCCGTATAGGTACTACCGTGTGTCGATCGTTTCCCCAAATGGCCGGAAGCCATACCTGTTCCAGACCGCACGGTGGAAACAGTCACTCGTGCGTTTGTGGACAGTAGGGTATCCCACTACGAATGTCAATCTACCATCACTACCGATCGTGCAACGCCTTTCGACTATTCATAACTTCCATACTTTCTGCAAGTACTTAAACTGTCGCCGTAACCACAAGACAGCATACTATCCAGCGGGGAATGACCAAGTTGAACGTCTCCATCATCAGCTTGGGTCATCTCTGTGTGATACTGCTGAACCTGACTGAAGCGAAAACCTTCCGTTAGTGGTTCTGGTTATCCACAGCAGCATTTTCTTGAGTAGCATATAATGGGAGTCCGGATAGCAATTCAAAAATACAGATCAGGTTGCGGGGAAAAATTTTGGTACAATAAGCGATACCCTGTTGCTTAGCTGTAAAAGCGACACAATACACACGCTCTGTAGGGAAACGGAGAACGCTCAGCGCACAGTGCAAGCTTTTGCTTCGACCAAAACAAGCGCCGAGCAAAAGGTGGCTAGCAGCAAGTCAGGAACCAGAGCTCAGCACTCAGCTCAACAAACTACACCGGTCGCCTGAGTGTACAAGAAAACAATTTTAGTTGAAATTTTATACAAAGCAACCTGGGAATTTCTAGGCTACTACGACATCAAAGCTGAACTGTAGGGCGTCTTAACAAAACGGGTCTACCACACAGCGCTTAAGCTACCTGGAGAGTTCATGCAGCTCCCTCGATATCGTGTATGTCACCATCAAACATCATAGCTTCGTGTCTCAAAGCATGCGTTTACTGCGGCCTACCACTCCTCGTATGCATATGCACAGTGGACTCTCTACCTGCACTCACGTTTTCGTCCATAAAGGCCCAGTGCCAGCGGAGGATATTTTGTGGCCAAGTCAATGAAGCATTGGCCAGGTACGCATTTGTCAGTTTATAGAATTCCTGCGTTGCGTCAAGCGTGGAAAGTGAGCGCCGTGGTAAGGAAAATTTGCATCTTCAGGAGTGCTGGTGATGAGGGTGTCTTATAGATAAGGATAAACACCGCGTCCTCGCGCTATCTGTTGAATGAAAAGCTGGAAAGTTTGATCAGCTTTGCTAAGACCGAATGGCCTTCTGCGGTACTCAAATCGGCTAAACAACCTGATGACCGCAGTTTCAGGAATACCGTCTTGCGCCACAGGTATTTGGTTGCAGGCGCAAAATAGGTCGGTTTTGCTAATGAGGGAGGCACCAGTTAAGGCTGAGGTTAAGTAGTGCGTGTGAGTACTGGGGTATTTATCCGGCACCGTAACATTTCACGTGCCACGTGGTCACCGCAAGAGCGCCAGTCACCGGGTTTCTTCGGTGCCAGGTGCAACGGTGCTTCCCGTGGATTTTTGGACGGGCGTATTATTCCCAGTTAGAGCATATGCTCAAATTCCGTCTTAGCCGCTTAAAACTTGTCCTTGGCTAGTCTGTGCCGGCCGTCGGAGCGAAGAGGACGCTTAATGCAGATGTGCTGCATGACGTCTGACGTCACAGGAGGAAAGACATTCGAAACGCGAAGGAGCTTAGGCTGCTTGTTGTATAGGTCCATATAAAGCTGTGAATCTTGTGGCAGGACGTGAGTTTGTTATTGTTTGCTTTGTTATTACAATTTCTTTAACATTTTGGTACGCTTGTGTACAATTCAACGAGATACTATTGCTTCGTCTTACAGCGACCTAACGCAGCTGATAGTATGCGTGAAAATTTGGTACAATGAATGCAGATAGCCCCACAGTTAAATAAATAAATGGTATATTCTCTGTAAAACTAGACACACCTCTAAAGGCATGATCAAATATGCATACAAGCGTAGCTTCTTTGGAATATTAAAATGTTTCGTTTCAGTGAAAGGAATAAACGAAAAGATGTAGTCCATATGAGCGAGCATATTGTTAAGTAATAGTCAGATCAAGGATCATGATGGCGCTGTGGAGCGCAAAAGCTGTAGCATCAAGATATAAGTGGGGGGTAACTTTGCCATGTAGTGATCCATGAGCACAGGAGCCCAAACAAGGTTTAGTGCAATCAATGGCCATTACGAAGCCGGGATGATCTGTACTCCACTAAAGCATCATTCATAGGAAAATCAGTTGCACAGGTTGGATGTAGGAGGCTGAGGACTGCGTCAGTGTGTAAGGCATAGCTGTGACTTTATTTTGTGGCGAGTCACATCCGCCACGTTGCAGCGTTGTTAAGCGGACATTTGTGGCTTTTTATAGGGAGAACGCTTGCCAGGCGAAAACCCACCACGTCCTGGAACACTGTCGTAGCTTCCGTTGAACTGTAGTGCTAGTCGGCTATGCATCGTATAGACCGATTTTGCACTCTATTATTCGCAGTCGGTTGAAAGCCAAAATTCTTCCTTCGTTGGCCGAATGGCTTAGTAATGATCCGGCAATAGTCGTTGAAGCCGGTCAGTGATATAAAAGAGTCGCAGAGTCCAATGATATTGATGCGGGTGAGTAAAAGCATTGCTAATAGATGCCGGATTTTTCTAGTACATTGTCCGGCTCGCAACCCGTGTCCAGCTATCCATGCTGGACTTGTCATAGGGACGGTGAGTGCAGTTGGTTCTTGTGTCTGCATATGTCCATAACAGGAAAAAATGCTATTCTCCGCAAAGTGGACTAGTAATTCCTTCAAATATAAGTGTAATTGTCTCCATGGCCAAGTGAGAACTCCATGAAATATCATCGGAAACGCCGCTTATACGCGCGCAGTGCTGTCCGCGAAATGACTTCAGAAAAGCTCCAGGTGACTGGAGAATTGGAATGTTTGAGGCAGTGAAGGTACTCACACCAGAATTGTCTGTTTTCGGTTGTGGAACAGTGGATCCACGTAAATACATTATTCCAGGTGAGTAAATTGTTCTACTGTGAGTACGAGGCGATATTAACCCATTTGTTTACACCCCGTGGTGGTAGCTTCTCCAGAATGGCGGGAAGAGCTCCATTTGGAACGATGTGTAGGTTTTTCATCTCTCGGAGAAAAGAACAAGCGTGTAAATCAGCTGGCTATTGAAGGTGTGTCGACCAGTCCCAGTGGATAAACCTTCTTGTTTGGCGGATGTATCTGTAAAAATCTCGGGAGAAAACGGGCAACGGACAAGAGGCAGCCAAACAGAAAGACAGCAATGAATCAAGAAACACAAACACAGACTGGTGGCGCGCAACGGTGCCCATGATACATTAAAATTTATGAAATTTTGTTTGGTATATATGAGTTGCAAGCGCTTTCTTTACATCACGTTGCTGGTGTGACACAGACTACAACTACTAGGTAGAAAGAAGGATCTGCACGCGCAGGCTCAAGAGACGGATATAACAAAGCGTGTTGACAATGTTAAGCGATTAATATGATTGTTGGAGAGTAACAGGTAAACCGATGAGGATCACAGCAGTCCGAATGCCAGCGGCATCTTAGGTGAAACTAAGGACAACATGGTTGAGACCGAATGCGGGAGCAACATAGGCAAAGCAACGTACCAAGAAGAAAAGGAAATTTAGAGAATCAGCTATGAGCGGAAGAATGCGGACGGCATTGCGAAGAGTATCTAGTGAGAGTTAGTGGGGGACGATAGTCAGGATGAAAAAGGTTTGCTACTAAAGTGTGGTGAAGCCAAGGACGCCCTCGTGCGAAGTATGATTCATTCAGTTCTGAAAAATCACCGGTAATATCCCGGTAGTCTGAGAGAACTCTGAGAGCCGGAGACCGAACAGACGAGACTTGAATAGTCGACGCATCTTTAGACCTTGTAGTAGTCCCAGAGAATTTCACTGATCAGATGATGACAAAAAACGGCATGGCACTAAGCGTCGGTCATCCGATTGAAGATTTGAGGGTACAAGTTACTGATGGACGACTTGTACTTCCATCACCAACGCATTTGTGCCAACGGCGGAGAGCCTACAATATACGCTGAAGGATTAGGGGGGTTGAAGTGCGATAGTGGCTTATGTTGTTCATGAGCTCTATTTCTTCATGCTTGATAATAATTTAGGGTACCAAAGGGCATGTACTTGCACACCCCTGTGGAGATCGTGGAATTGCATTAAAAGCGGTGGAAGTTAATTAACCGTGCATCGGGGAAGGTTTTTCTCTTTTTCCTAGCGCCTGAATTCAGTACCAGTTGGCACGAAGTTCGGACCCTTAGGAAGAACTGCATAATACTGTCGATAAGCATAGTTTATAGCGCTGAGGAGTGCGTAAGTATACGCACCTGTAACGGTAGTCGAAATAGGTTACAAGTAATGGAAACTTGTTATCCGCGGATGGGGAATGCTACAGCAATGATATTCTGAGCGCCCGGATTTCGTCCCACATACGACTAAATTCACGACCGCCCGAAAGTTGTGTCATTGGCACTTTTCTGGCGCCTATCGGGCGTTCGGGTCGGCAGGTTGACCGATCAACGTCTTTGGCTAGATGTCTGCGCACGTAGCCTTGTTCAGGATTACTTTTTCTTGTAGACGCGTCAGTTGCACACGAAGCGTCTGTGCTTCTAATAGGAGCAGAAGTTTACGGAATATCATTCGCCACACTGCCAGAACGCGGATGGTAGTTTCGCTGCCACATGTGCTGCTGTTCTGGCGGGTTGTCCCTAGCATATGTTTGTGACATTGCAAGTAGAGTTACATGAGGAACGCTCCAACTTGGCTGTATCATGCTTTAAGTTTACCAGAGGCTGACATTCATGTGTTATCTACCGTAGCGCAACGTCTGGAGACAGTGCAACCAGGATGTCAATGTCGGAGTGTGGCTGAAAACTGGAAGTGAAAAGCAGACGCTTAAACTTATTTTCTGTCATAGTAGGTAGGTTGAATTGTTCGCACCTGAAATTAACTCTATCGGCATAGGTGATGAAATATTCACATTCTTGTATGGTTAATTTCATGCATTAGTATGGGGGATTAAACAACAAAGAGCGCTCACCAAAATTTCCGATTCCTGGCATACGGTTCTATCAAACGTTAGGTCACTGGCATTTTGTCAGGATAAAAGTTGTATATCGTGTGTGCTCAGTTGTACCAAGCTTCTGCAGCCACAATCAGATGCGCCACGCCTCGTCTTTGTGCTTCAGTCCGACTTTGAAAAGGTCCCCAGGTCGAGTGAACCGCGATACAAAAAGCAGCTCAGCGTCAGGTACATAGTAGAACACCGTGATGCTATTTGCGATTACAACGATTGTATTTTCTTCTGGCACAGTTATTGATGACTTAATGCTGCATTGGCGCACCTAATTTTCCATTATGCATGCTGGGTCGCCTCGAACTGTTTGCTTTTGTTGCAGGATTACCTTTACTTTCTCTGCGAGTAATGACACGTTGAGTGACTTGCCGTCGCAACATCTGTTGCGTCGGACAACTCTAGCGTAGAGAATAGTCTAATTCCCAGCAACAAAGAAAGTGAAGGGCGCGTTCGCGATAAACCGAAGATTATGCTAAGACGCGAACGTGAACCAACGCGGATAAACGAATTCACATGGTGCTGTCTGCATTACGCGAATGCGCGTTCGATCCCGAGTCCTGATTCAAACCAACACTGGTCTGTCGATCGATAGCATTTAGGTGCGTTAAACAGCAGTTAGGTTGCCCTTAAGCTCAGCTTCTTCGGCTTTTTGGCGCGGCTGTTTGAGTGGACGCGGTTCGCAAGCTCCGCTGCTTTGCGCCAGAGAAAACGGTACACTTTTTGCAATTTGTATAGAACTAGGGGACGGAGGGATTCCTTAGGTGTTTCACTCACGTGCAAGTTGCGGTTACGTTTATATAGCGCTTTACGTTACTTTCAAATAAGCACTCTGACTCGACGGCAGCGGAAGCCAATATTAATCCCGCGTACTATTTCCTGTCGGCAAGCAAGCTGGAACAAAGTAAGTGCACTCGGTGACCGCAGCACACAGTAGCCCGAACCAATAAATTTTCCATCTGTTCCGCTCATCTTAGGGGCCGTCGTTGCTCCTTAATTTGATTTTGCATGTTTACGCTTTGTGTACACCACTCCGCTACGTGTTGAGCATTTGTTAAACCAGCCGTGTGTCCTTCCATCTGACTGGTTGCATGTGTTCACGTTTACGTACTTTATTTTAACGCATGCATGTACAGACAGGCTCATCCATACATTTCAATGCTAAGCTGGTCTTCTGCCCTTTCTCGACACAACGAATTGGCAGCGCGTGGTACCAGCGCCTTTGCACTCCATCGCTTCTGATCCATTCTGGGCTTCTCCTGCTGTAACCCAACATGCAGCATGCTAGAAGGACTGGAAAATCTGTTTTCCTGATTCACTTTTTGTGCTGTCAGTTCTTAATCCAAACGTGAGGGTGAAAATGGAGGATAATTTAAAGCTATTGTGATTGCACGTTGGTTCAAAGGGTCGACGTATATGCAATGCTCTATATCTTTGGGATAGGCCCACGCTATTAGGTACTTTATCAGCCCTCGATAAAAATTGGAGCGTTCGCGTGAACACATACCAATTCATACAATTTTTGCAGCTATAGCAAGCATCTGGTGTACCATTGGATACTTGCATTACTTGCCTCTTTTGTTCATATCAAAAATAAGATTGCCTTAGTATCCCTAAGAAGAATGTAGGGAAAACTCTGCCAATACAACATTTGATCTTTGGTCTCGCGTATTCCCGGATCAGCGACTCCATTCATGGTGAACGTTTAAAAGCACCCGGGGCAGGGCCTACAAGGTGGTTCACGCGAATGCAGCACTCGTGGAGTAGAACAATAGATTATTTTCTGACGCAGCATCAAAGGAAATTGACCGCATTGATTCGCCACGTTTTCTGACGCGGTGCCCAATTGGAAGTAAGTGTCACCGAACGCGTGCCAATGCTAACTCGTGTTCTGCAAATAGTACAGTCTGTAGGAATTGTGGTTGTTCCGGTCAATTTGCTCGATATGGTCATTCCTGTACCGTTTGTTGTGCTGAGTTTGCAAAGGCCACTACGGCTTCTGCAAACTCCACTGAACATCCTATAAATGAATTTAGTGATTGTAAACACCCAATTTCTTCGCCCTTTCCAGTACCAAAATTGCCTCCGCCAGGTATTCATTGCGTGCTTTTCGCAATTAATAACAATACCATTCGCTTAGATAAGAAAAAGGATTCCGCGTCTCCCATCGCATTGGTGCTATGGTGTTGTTGTAAACAGTATATTGGCCAGTTACCTTCGCATGCTCGCTCTTACACTTTCAGCAGCTTATAAATTGTGATGTACAATACTTGCTTTTTTACGCTTTCAATGTCTTTTTATACACCACAGGTTGTGGAAAGTCGACGTTTTTCTTTCTTGAACTGACAGTAAGACTCCGTTGGGAAGCAACGCCATGGTTTCATTTAAAGCGTCACTGTGCGTCAGACGAAGGACTGTTGCCAGCATTAAAGTTATTTCATTAAGTTTCAAGTAAGCAAACCTCCTTCCTGCAATGCACCGCTTTCGTCTGCGTGCGGCTTACAAGCTCCGCAAATTTTACAAGGTAGGCCTTTACCTCAAGCCAAACAAGGGCCTTGTCACAAGAATTTTAACAAATGGCGACGGAAGGCTTTCTAGAACCAGTAGAGTGCCCTGAACGCGTTCATTCACAACTTGTCGTTTAAAAGAACATGCGTGTATCCATGTATATACCAACCTTCGAGTGTTTATTTAGCATATAATTATAACTAAGTTCCTCTGTCTTCTGACGGCGAGTGAATGTTAAGTTTTCCAAATGCCAGTCTTCGCTCAAAGCTGGCTATATCACAATGCACCCTACCACTTGCAACTTTTTCTAGTTTGCTGACGGTTGACTGCTTTCCTCACGCAAGGCGGTTTGTGTGTGTATAGCATGCTACCGATGGACCTTAGCAGTGTCCCAGCTGGCTGGTATTAATTTCCTGATCTAGCACGCTGAACGAGACGATGCCTACATGCCCATAACAGCGATGGTTGCATCCACTCCTACAGTAGCGACCTATATAAATCAGTGCAAAAAGGTTGCTTCAGATGCTGCAGATGTTGATTCGGGCACAGTTCGGCCTCAGGTGCACAAGTGCACGAAGCATGTGAATAGGTACGTGTCGCGCATTTTGTCCGATCCTGAAAGAACTTATTCCTCCGGCGAAAGGGAAGCTCTCATACGTCCTGACTTGTGATAAATTGCGCATTTCTTATTCCTACGTACTTCGATTGCACTTGCACAAAGAGCATTCTGCTCGTACAACGCTACTAACTAGTTGAAACTAAGGCCAAAAGCCAACACGCTTGGGTTGTGGTTACTCACGTTTTTGAACTACAATTATGAAGCAAAATGCGCGCCAGGTTGCAGATGCCCTTTTGAGACTTTCACCGTCCAATGAAGGGGAAAAGAGAACTTAGAGAAGGTGAAAATGCCATCGCCTCTTTCAGACTAAACACTTTCTGCTAAAACACTTGGTATGATATGAGGACACACTAACGAAGACCTTGTCAAAACGAAGCTTCTGGAGTACAAGTCCATTTTATTGCATAGTAGTGCTATGATCCAAACTGAGTGTTTCCCATACTGTACCCTGCGGCATGAGCTTTCTTCTGTGAGCAACTAAGGCAAGCGGTTTGTGTCCCTACCAACCTTATCCTGCTGGTGGTTGCATGTGAGCATGAAGGTCATCTCGTAATTAGACAAACAGAAGCCCGGATACGACAATACTGTTGGTGGCTGAAGGTAACTTCCAGCGTCGAGACGGTTTTTCGACGATGCTACTCCTGCTAGGAATCTAACGAAAGCGCTAGGCTACTGAAGGCCTCAGCCTAGCCCAGCTTGTGCCCAACGAATCCATAAGCAAACAATTACCACCGGCATTATGGGCCCGTTTGCTAATGTACCTCCGCAGGAGCAATATGTGTTAGTAGCTACTTGCTTCTACAGTAAATGACCAGAGGCTGTTCTGTGCGGGGACTTATCAACAGCCGCTTTCATTGCCGATAATGCTGTCCATGTTTATAGATGCACCCTTGAAAGACTTAGCTACCAAGGCAGACGCTGCGTTCGAACGTTTTCCGCGGCAGACGACCAGTAACTCCGGTGACGTATTCTCACCGATGAAATCGAATCCCATGTTTGTTTCCAGTCGCTAGACCGATCTGACTCTAAAGACGAGGAAATTGCGCTACGTCGCAGCAAGATAGCAGCAATGAAGGCTTCGAAGCAGCATGTGCCACCGTCAAATGCTGACCAAGTTTCGGCTACAGTGCATTGCGGCTCGTCTGTGCCTGCACCGTGTACGTCACGTTCGGCACGAAAGCGCAACATTTTTCTCACAAGTTCTCAGTCAGATAAGGTCAAACCCGTCGAAGACGTATGTTGGTATCACCGCCAATACGGTGGAAGAGCTAAACGTTGTCGGGCTCCCTGCATTAGGCACGACCCAGGGAAAACGAATAGCTCGCATACTAGCACGACAAACGTATCATTCAGTAACCAAGCAAACCAACTGTTTTACGTTAAGGATCGACGTTCTCCCATCACGTTTCTCATCGACACGGGAGCGGAAGTCGGCGTCATCCCAGCGACCGCTAGCGACAAGCACTCGGAGCCTAGGTACAATTTGCGTGCAACCAGCGGCTCTCCGATAGCTTCATTCAGTCAGCGCATGATGAACCTAGACTTCAATCTTTGCCGAGATTTTCAGTGGCGCTTCATGGATGATTCTGTACCCTCCGCAATTATCGGTATCGACTTCCGCCGACATTTTGGGTTTCCGGTTGATGTTGGTTGCCACAGACTTTTAGACGACCGTACGAAACTAGGTGTTGATGGTGTCCTTTCAGATGCCCCGATAATCATCCCTGTATTTCGGCTCGCAGACGCACCCTCCGACTAATTGAGCCTCCTCTCCGAACACCCGCGACTGGTTCGAGCGGCTGCAGGGCTTCCACCAGTCACGACAGAGGTCGCTCACCACACGCGCAGTCAAACAGTTGGCACACGACCAAGACGGCTTGTTTTAGACAAACTACGGGCAGCACGAGCCGAATTTGACCACATGCTTCAACTTGGTATCATCAGACCGTTCAACAGCCCATGGGCGTCGCCTCTGCACATGGTCCCGAAGAAGGTTGTGGGGGCTTGGCGTCATTGCGGCGACTATCGATCCTTGAATATGGTAACCACGCCTGATCGCTATCCGATCCCACACATGGTGCATCTCACCGCCAGTCAGGTGGGTAAAAATATCTTCAGAAAAATCGACTTGGTACGCGCACGCAACCAAATTACGGTAGCCGAGGCGGACATCGCTAAAACTGCCGTGACGACTCCAGTTGGTTTGTTCTAGTTTCTGCGCATGGCGTTTGGCCTAAAGAAAGCCGCGCAAACTTTGCAGCGTTTCATCGACCAAGTTTGTCGTGGTTAAGACTTCGCTTACGCGTACCTTGACGACATCTTAATCGCAAGCTCTTCACGAGAAGAGCACATACGCCACGTACGAACACTTTTTGATCGTTTATCTCAGCACGGGGTGACGATCAACGCAGAAAAGTGTTCGTTTGGTGTTGATGCAGTCAATTTCCTGGGTCATCGTATCTCTTCTGCAGGCGTCGTGCCACTGCAGGATAAAATTCAAGCCATCATCGACTACCCTGAGCCTCATTCTTTCAAACAGCTCAGGCGCTTTGATGGCCTTGTCAAATTTTACCGACGATTTATACCCAACTGCGCCTCGCTGATGCAACCCCTCACGGACCTTCTCCGAGGGAAACTCAAGAAATTCGAATTTCCTGCCTCAGCACGCTCTGCTTTTAAGTCGCTGAAATAGGTTATCGCCAACATAGCTTCTATAGCGCATCCCAATCCGGCTGCTACACTGTCCCTCAGTACTGACGTCTCGGACGTGGCAGTCGGCGCTGGTTTGCAGCAACGAGTAGCCGACACGTGGCAGCCGTTAGCGTTTTTCTCCAAACGTCTACAACCTACCGAACCTCGCTACAGCACGTTTGGTAGACAACTACTAGCCGTATATCTAGCGATACGTCACTTTCGACACGTCCTAGAAGGCCGCTCCTTTGTTGTCTTCACCGACCACAAACCCCTAACTTACGTGCTCGGCTGGACTACCAACCGATACTCTCCTAGAGAGTCGCGCCACCTTGACTATATCGCTCAGTTTACGACCGATATACGGCATGCCTCAGGTTTGCACAACACCGTCGCTAATGCACTTTCTCACATCCAAGCTATTTCCGCTGACACCGGCACGGCTGTCGACTTGGCAGCCATGGCCACAGCAAAACTCAACGATCCTGAGATTGATCTAATAAGCAGATCTCCCACATTGGATATATGACCCGTTCCGCTGACATCATCAGACGGAACGATACTCTACGATTTATTTCTGGGCACGCCGGCCCAGTCGCTCCAGCGAGTTTCGGCAGACCGTGTTCGACACGTTGCACGGCTTGTCTCATCCAGGCGCTTGTGCATCGTTTAACCTCGTAACAGCACGATTCGTTTAGCGCAATGTTAATCAGAACGTCCGTACCTGTGCAGCTGCTTGCCTTCCATGCCAACGCGCGAAGCTGCACAAGCAAACGAGTAGCCCAATAGGCACGTTTCCGACGCCAGACGCACGTTTTCATCACGTGCACGTCGACCTCGTAGGTCCTCTGCGGCCCTCCAGAGGCTCTGTATATCTACTAACTTGCATCAATCGATTTACTAGATGGCCTGAGGCCGTTCCCATCCCAAATCGCTCCTCAGAAACGGTAGCGAAAGCTTTTATGGAGCGCTGGGTAGCTCAATACAGCTGTCCCGCCATCGTGACCACCGATCGAGGGTCATATTTCTCGTCAACCTTTGCCACGTTGCTTAAGGATTTAGGCTGTCGCCACGTCCAGACGACGGCGTATCATCTGGCCGCTAACGGCATGGTGGAGCGCTTTCACCGCCAGTTGAACGCAGCGCTACGTGCGCTTGCAGAGTCTTCATGGTCTGAAATGCTTCCCATCGTTCTTCTAGGCTTAAGAAACACGGTTAAAGCCGAGTTCAATGCCATACCAGCGCAGCTAGTCTACGGTTGCGCGCTGCGGTTGCCCGGACAGCTGGCAGCACCAGCCCCATATACTTCCACTTTTGACTACGGAGGTTACACTGATCGATTGGCTCACCAGATGCGTGAGCTACGTCCACCCGCAGCTCGATCGCAGAAGATACCGGTGTACGTGCCTGAGAAGCTGTCTACGTGTTCACACGTCCTTCTTCTCGCAGACGGTGTTCGACAGCCTCTTCAGTCGCCGTACATAGGACCCTTCAAGGTGCTACATCGTGCGAGTAAGGCGTACACTATTGACGGCGGTGGTCGACACGAAGTCGTCACCATCGACCGTCTGAAACCCGCCTTTATGGAAGAAACTACCTCGCCTACTTCCTCTAGTAGTGCTTCTTGCGACGTCACAACGCACCGCGCCAGCTTACATCACCCTAGTGCAATTCAACCAGCCCAGGATCGCGGTCTACAAGCTGTCCCTAAATCTCCCGAATCTAGTCCGCCGCCGCCCACGACCAATCGCCGTGGTCGGGAGGTACGTAAGCCCGTTCGCTTCTCCGACTATGTACAGTGTAAATATTTTTAGCTTTGTAGATATTGTAGATATTTGCCCCGTTTTGGTAGATTAACGTTTTGAAAACAAACAAAAATATCAAAAACTTCCGAAAATCCATTTTCAAAAGAATATTCAAAAACCAAAAACATTTGAACATGCAGATCATTCGTTTGTTCCCTTTGGCGTTTTCTGCACGTATTTTTCTATTTCCTCGTCTCCACATGCTCCAACCCTCCCCTTCGATCGACTGGCCCACACAAGGAATGTTTTCGAGCACCCTGACGCGAACACTGATCGATTCTCCGCGGGACGAGGGTCGCTTCTCCGCGGAACGGACGTCGCTTCTCAGCATGACGAGAGTCGCTTCTCCGTGGGACGAATGTTGCTTCTTGGTGGGACGAGGGTCGTTTTGGCACGAAGCGGGGTGCGGCGGAGGGAGAGACCATTCTTAGGCGCACCGTTTGGCAGCAGCGGAGGTTGAGGTCCTGTCGGCCTTTTCCTGGGCTATCCAGTATTTTGTAGCCCAACAAACCCGCTCTAATGGCTCGCCGAAATGCACCCTGCCCTGCAATCAATAAATAACAAATCATAAAAGGCACAGCGGACTCCGACTACCGACCAAGCCTTATTTACAAGTACGCGCTCATTTTTTATTCGGCACTATTTTGCCTTACGAACCGCGTTTCAACATTCCTTTTCGATTTCGAAGGCTTGCTATGTTTAGCCTTCTAGGGAGGAGCTCTGTAGCGCCCAAAAAGATAACTCTTATCTTTCATGTACAATTTACTTGTTGACCGATTGTACATTACTCCATCTTGTTTTAATCTTGCAACCGGCTCGTCACACAACTGCATTGTAAGTCCCCGCGCTCACGTGTACGCTCTTGCCTCGCTTCATCCGTACGTTTCTTGTTGTAGCCCATCGAATACAGTCCGCTGTGTCCGACTCCAATTGCCTTCTGATATCCGCGCTTAATTCCGTGCATCGTCTCGGATTAGTATTAACTAATCCTACAGGCTGCATATTTCCAGGCCTCCAATGGTTGGCTAGAGAAAATAAATTATGCCATGAAATTTTCTGAAGCTTTTTGTGTTTTAAATAAAAGGAGGTGACTGCAGAGATTATTCAAGGCTTCATCGAACATTTTTATAACTTCGGCATGGTCAGCAACAATGACATTTTATGGATGACGGGTGCAGCGTCTTTATGATGCGTGACAGATGTAGGAGTGCAAAACATTCCAAAGTTCATTTCATAGTTCGGTTGTGTGCTCGAGTAAATGAGAATAAGCCAAAGCTCCTGGCGCTTGGTTACTCAGCTGGACCAAGTGCATTTAAATACATAAGATGTGGACACCTTCCAGTCACCTGGCGACCAAGCCAATCATCATGGATGAAGGTTGCCGTATTTGAGAAGCGGATCAGAATTATCGACAAAATAACAATAAGGAAGAAACGCTTTATTAGTTTAACAGTCCTAGGTACGCCCATGTAAAAAAGCTTCTAAATGTTACACTTAAGTTCCTGGCCTCAAAAATGATCTTACAAATTTAACCTCTGGACCAAAGATCAGCGAAATATTCGAAATACATTACGGAACACAGCTCATTAAATAAAATATTATGAAACTGCATACTAACGATGCTCCTGCGGAACCAACTTTATCCATTGCTTCAGTTAATGCCTTGGATGTAGTCCTTTGGAGAATTTCCGCTTGATTCAAAGTATAACCAGAAATAATACAAATGTGTTTCAGAAAAGGCGGGTTAGATGGTTAGGGTTTGTTTCAATGGCTGATGACTTTTAACTTGTATTGCGCCCAGTGTCGTAGCAACTACATTGGCCGCCCGAAGCGGCGGGGCTATTCTCGCGTTGAAATAGGCAATTGAAGGCCGCATAATCGACTCAGAGTACAGTACACAATAGTTTTCCATGAAATGGATGATCGTTTTCAGCATTGTGGTAGAGGTGGTGAAAGTGAGTAGGAAGGGACATGTGAGGAGATTGTTGGGAAGCACGTTTGCACAATTATGACACATGGTGCAAAGGTTTTGTTGGTTATACGTAACAACATCGAACACTACAGCACCCAGCTTATCCGGATATTTTACTCATTATTTGTGCTATTAAACAATCGACTGTACTATAAGTCCGCCCCCTCTCACATGCTCCCCGCGGTGGACCGTCCCCGCTTGATGCTACGCCTTTGACTGAACCAGACGTAGGTGCTATTTGCCAAGAGCTACTGACCGCAGTACTCCTTTACGGATACAAGGAAGAAATACCGAAGATACTGAAGAAGAAGAAGAAGGACTCGTGACGAGGACGTGGAAATCACAGAAGCGCCAGATGAAGAGGAAGCCAGACATCTTTCAATGAACTTGAAATCGTTTGCCGTGGAAAATGATAAAGCATGCTGAGTAGCGTGGCTTGTGTTGGGAGCGCTTTTTCAGGTACCTGTGTGAAAAGAGAAACGAGCACAGTTTAAGATGTTAACAAAGTAATGATTTAACTTGCGAAATGCACACAGCGTTTTGATTTATTATAATACTGTATGCTTAAAGTGCGTCTTTTAGCGGGTGTGACCTCGTATAATGTTTACGAACCGAGTTTAGGTTAAAATGCCTTTCACATTAACTAACCAACGGGAAAGAAGTTCTGCTGTTTTAGCATAGAACCTCCGCAAGCTGACCACCTCTTCATGTTGACCAATTTGGTCCGGTCCGTTGAGTGGTCAAGTTAGGGAGGTTGTATTATATTTATATGCTCGACTTAACAAGCGAGTGCACCCAAGAACGATGCAGGTCAGTAATAAGTCAATGGTGTATAACGGATAGAACCCAGAGCATCATTAGGGTCATAATAACAAAATAAAAAACGTTGTTTATCAAGAAACGCGCAAGATGCACAAAGCATCAACGGTATGCAGTAGCAAGATTAAAGCTATCCCTGTTTGGAGTTTAAGGGTAGGGTGATACAGTCTACTGTCCTAAGTTTGTGGTCAGAAACCAACGCACGTAGTTACATCATTTTCATCATTGTCTATGCAGACGTTCTGTAGATAGAACCTGTTTGCTCTACGGGATAGTCAATAATATACACATATCTAAGCGTCTACAATTCCAACTTCAGCAAATAGCAGCGAGGCGATTTAGTTCTCACTTTCGTTTATTCGGTTTGAAATCAGTGCTGTTTTACTGACTGACAGCCTTTGCCTTTCATTTGTAGCTAATATTCTGATGATTTTATGGCACATTTGATTGGAAACAAGTGAGAACGTGGACATAGTTGGGAAGTGAAACGCGTTAGTACGTAACAAAAACTGTGCATACTAAAGGGGCATAAGTCCTAATTGATCTACATGTGGGAAGCGCGAGCTATTCGGGAGGTAGCAACCAATTAGTCAAAGAAATCCATTAGCCTCTGTCTTACTGTTTTCGGTGACAACGGGCAGTTTGTGCAGCTAAATGTAAACAGCCAGTAGTATAAGAATGAGAAAAATATCAAATCAAATACCTCACGTTTTAACTTCTACGTCGACACGGAAGCAGAAAGATAGGCTTAAAATATGTAAAATAAATAGTAGTTGGAAGCAGGTCAAAAACTAATGTTGAAAGATGATAATCCCGTGGTTCTAAGACATATCAGTGAGTTTGTTTTGACACTTACGCAATGCATATTGTCCATATAGGCGAAATAAGAGCGGAGGGTAAGGTAGTATCATGTTCCCGATACATAAATGAGCGCTTGTTGGCACAAGCAATTCCCTGGTAGAAAAGGAGTACAGATAATGCAAAAAAGGTGGATTTGAATCAACTAACGGTTTCTTCAATATATGGCGCTTGTACCTTCCTCATATGACGCGGCTGTGCCCTTTAGGCCTAGGTAATACTATTCCAAAACGATGCGCAAAATTAAGCGCGGACGTCAGAAGGCAACTGGAGTAGGACAAGTGGACTGCATTCGCTGGGATACAAGAAAACGAGGACGAATGAAGCGAGACAAGAGCGAACACGTAGGCGCGGGAATTTACAAGACGGCCGAGTGTCGAGCCGGTTGTAAGGAAGATTAAAACAAGAAAGAATAATGTGCAATCGGTCAACAATTAAAGTGTACACGAAAGATAGCTGTTATCGTTTGGGCGCTACAAAGCTCCCCTAGAAGGCTGAACATAAAGCCTTCGATTTTCAAAAGGACTGTTGAATTTGGGTTCGTAAGGCAAAGTCGTGCGGCGTAAAATTGAGCGAGCGTTCGTTTTAAATGTGGGGTCGCCAAAAGTCGGAGTTCGCTGTGCCGTTTGTGATTTGTTATTTATTGATTGCAGGGCAGGGTGCATTTCGGTGAGCCGTTGGAGCTGGCTTGTCGGACTACAAATCACCGGCTAGCCGAGGAAACGGCCGACAGGACCTCAACCTCTGCTGTTGCCAAACGGTGCGCTTGGGAGTGCTCTGCCTCCGCCGCACCGCGCCCTGTGCCAAAACGACCCTAGTCCTACGGAAAAACCACCATCGTCTCATGAAGATAGGACACAGTCCCGCAAAGAAGCGACACTCGTCACGCAAAGCAACGACCAGCGTTCCGGTTAGGGTCATCGAACATATTCTTCGTGTGGGCCATCTGAACAAAGGGAGGGTTGGGGCATGTAGAGACGAGAAAATAGAAAAACTCGCACAGAAAATGCCAAACAGTACAAACGAATGATCTGCGTGTCCAAACCTTTTAGCTTCTGAATATTTGTTAGAATTTCGGAGGTTTTTGACAGTTTTGTTTGTTTTGAAAACGGTAATCGACCAAAGATGGGGCAAATATATTAAATATCGACCAACCTAAACGTAAGTACACTGTACATAGCGGGAGAAACGAACCGACCACGGCGATTGGTCTTGGGAGTTGGCGGATTGGATTCGGGAGATCACGGGACGGTTGAAGCGTGTAGACCGCGAGTGTGGTCTGGTTGAACTGCACTAGGATGCTGAAAGCTGCTGTGGTGAGTTTTGACGTTGCCAAAAGCACCACTAGGCGCAGTAAGCGTGGTGCTTTCTTTCGTAAAGGCGGGTTTTAGACGGTCGATGTTGACGACTTCTCGTCGACCACCGCGGTCAGTGTTGTACGTCTTACCTACCCGGTGTAGCACTTTAGAAGGTCCTATGTACGGCGACTAAAGAGGCTGTCGAACACCGTCTGCGCGAAGAAGGACGTGTGAACACGTAAACGGCTTCTCAGGCACTCACACTGGTGTCTTCTACGATCGAGAAGCGGGTGGACGTAGCTTAAGCATCTGGTGAGCCAATCGACCGGTGTAACTTCCGTGGTCAAAACAGTAAGTAGAGCGGATGGTGCTACCAGCTGTCCGGGTAGCCGCAGCGTGCAACCGTAGACTAGCTGCGCTGGTGAGGTGTCGAAATCGGTTTTAACAGTGTTTCTTAATTCTAGGAGGATGAGGGGAAGTGTTTCAGTCCAGGTAGGATCTGCGTGCGCCCGAAGCTTTGCTTTCAGCTGGAAGTGAAAACGCTCCACCATGCCGTTAGCGGCCGGATGATACGTCGTCGTCTGAACGTGTCGACAACCTACATTCTTAAGCAACGTGGCAAATATTGACGAGAAATATGACCCTCGGTCGGTGGTCACGATGGCGGGACAGCTGTATTGAGCTACCCAGCGCTCCATAAAAGCTTTCGCTACCGTTTCGGAAGAGCAGTTAGGTATGGGAATTGATTTCGTCCACCTAGTGAACCGATCAACACAGGTCATTAGATACACAGAGCCCCTCGAAGGCGGCGGAGGACCTACGAGGCCGACGTGCAGTGATGGAAGGGTGGGTCTGACGTGGGAAATGTGCCTAATAGGCCTCGCGTGTGCTTGTGTACCATCGCGCGTTGACACGGATGGCACGCAGCTGCCCAGGTACGTAAGTCCCAGTTGACGCTACGCCAAACGAAACGAGCGGTAACGATTTTAACCGAAGCACGACCGCCCGAATGAGCCATACCGCGCAACGTGTTGAAGACGGTCTGCCGAAGCTCGCGTGGGACGACTGAACGCGGCGTGCCTTGAGATAAATCGCAAAGTATAGTGCCGTCTGGTGATGTCAAAGGAACGGATCGCATGTCCAATGAGGGAGACCTGTGTAGTAGATCAACCTCAGTGTCTTTGAGTTGCGCTGTGGCCGTGGCTGATAAATCGTTAGCAGTGCCGGCGCCAGCAGAGATGGCTTGGATGCGGGAAAGTGCAGCAGCGACGGCGTTGTGCACACCTGAGACGTGCCTTATGTCGGTCACAAACTGGGCGCTATAGTCAAGGTGGCGCGACTCTAGGAGAATATCAGTCCGTAGTCGAGCAGAATACGTAAGTCAGGGGATTGTGGCTGGTGAAGACGGCTAAGTAATGCCTCCTAAGGCGTGTCGAAAGTGACGTATCGATAGATATACGGCTAGTAGTTGTCAACCGAACGTGCTGTAGCGAAATTCGGTAGGTTGTAGGCGTTTGGAGAAAAACGCTAACGGCTGCCACGTGTCGGCTACTCGTTGCTGCAAACCAGCGCCGACTGCCACGTCCGAGACGTCAGTACTGAGGGACAGTGTAACAGCCGGATTGGGATGCGCTATAGCAGCTATGTTGGCGATAGCCTCTTTCAGCGACGTAAAAGCAGAGCGTGCTGCGGTAGGAAATTCGAATTTCTTGAGTTTCCCTCGGAGAAGGTCCGTGAGGGGTTGCATCAGCGAGGCGCAGTTGGGTATAAATCGTCGGTAAAATTTGCCAAGGCCATAAAAACGCTTGAGCTCTTTGGAAGAATGTGGCTCGCGTAGTCGATGCCGGCTTGAATTTTATCCTGCAGTGGCATGACGCCTGCAGATAAGATACCATGGTCGAGGAAGTTTACTGCGTCGACACCAAACGAACACTTTTCTGCGTTGATCGTCACCCCGTGTTGAGATAAACGATCAAAATTGTTCGTACCTGGCGCATGTGCTCTTCTGTTGAAGGGTTCGCGACTACAATGTCGTCAAGGTAAGCGTACGCGAAGTCTAAGCCTCGACAAACTTGCTCGATGAAGCGCTAAAAAGTTTGCGCGGCATTAGCTAGATCAAATGGCATGCGCAGCAACTCGAATAACGAAATATCGTCATCACGGTAGTTTTAGCGATGTCCGCTTCGGCTACCGGAATTTTGTTGCATGTGCCTACCAAGTCGATTTTGCTGAATATCTTGTTACCCACCAGACTGGCGGTGAGATCCACTATGTGTGGGATCGGATAGCGATCAGGCGTGGTTACTATATTCAAGGATCGATAGTCGCCGCAATGACGCCAAGCCCCCACAACCTTCTTCGGGATCATGTGCAGAGGCGCCGCCCATGGGCTGTTGAACGGTCAGACGATACCAAGCTGAAACATGTGGTCGAATTCAGCTCGTACTGCACGTAGTTTGTCAGGAGCAAGCCGTCTTGGTCATGCAATAACTGGCTGACCACGCGTGACTATGTGATCAGCGACCTCTGTCGTGACTGGTGGAAGCTCTGCAGCTGGTCCTATCAGTCGCAGGTATTTAGACAGTAGGTTCGCATAATCTTACGGTACATCGGCGATCCGAAAAACAAGACTGATTATCGGGGCGTCCGTAAGAACGCCTTCGACTTCTAGTTTAGCACTGCCGTCAGAAGTCTGTGACGACCAGCATCAATATGCAACCCAAAATGTCAGAAGAAGCAGATACCGATAATTGCAAAGGGGACAGACGCAACCATGTAGACCCACTGAAAATCTCGGCAAAGATTTAGGTCCAGGTTCGTAATGCGCTGACCGAATGAAGATATCGGAGAGCCGTTAGCCGCACGAAAAATGGAACGTAGGCTCTGAATGCTTATCGTTAGCTGTCGCTGGGATGACGCTGGCTTCCGCTCCCGTGTCGATGAGGAACGTGATGGAAGAACGTCGATCCTTAACGTAAAACAGTCGGTTTGCTTGGTTATTGAATGATATGTTTGTCGAGCTAGTATGTGGGCTATTCTCTTTCCCTGAAGCAGCTGGGTAGTGTCTAATGCGGCGAGCTCGACAACGCCTAGCTCTTCCACTGTATTGTCTGTGATACCAACCTACTTCTCTGACGGGCTTGGTAGGATCTGACTGAGAACGTGCAGGGAAAATGTTGCACTTTCGTGCCGAACGTGGCGTACTCGGTGCAGGCACAGACGAGCCGCAGTGAGCGGTAGCCAAAACGTTGGCAGCCTTTGACCGTGGCGAAAGCCGCTTCGAACCCTACATCACTGCTATCCTGCTGCGAAATAGTGCAATATTCGTCTTTAGGGACAGATCGGTCTGCCTACTAGGAGCAAATATGGGATTCGATTTTCATCGGTGCGAATACGTCATCGGAGCTACTGGTTGCCTGCTGCCGAAATCGTTCGAACGCAACGTCTGCCTAAATAGCTGATTTCTTCAGATGTGTATCTATAAACATGGATAGCATTACCGGTAATGGCTCTGGAGGACGTGTAAGCCACAGCTCTTTTATCCTTTCTTCGCTCAAGAATAGGGGACTAGCGATGTGCTGAAGTTAGCGAAGCGAAGCCAATGGCTTGCGATCCCCAAGAATGAGACCATTAAGCTGTTTAAATCCATCTCGTGCGATAGGTCGTACCTCTTTTAACTCGCCCGCTTCATCGTTTCATACGTTGCCTCATTTGCTAGGCAGGGTGAAATGTCCTCAATCGGCGTCACAACCGACGAAAGAAGACGGGGTCGAGATTATTTTACTTCGGGCGGTACGCCGTAATGCTCTTATTTTCCAGTTCGATCGCAAATATCGTAAACCAAACCCCTGGGCTGTGGTCCACGAAAGTTGGAACGGCCAAAGTAACCATGTTTACGCTCTGAAACGACTCAAATACTAGTCACGAAATGTGAGTTGAAAAGATAAAGGAGGAACAGAGTCACGCTAAAATGTTAAAATTACGCACGCAACAAATAAATACAGGTATAAAGTAGAGAAAAAGGGACGAACTCACCAAAAAACACAACGAGGAAAAAAGTTGAATTCGCACGTGCGGCTCGGGGTCACCAATTTGTAAGACTAGTTACTACTAGTCCGAGACGGTGCGCGAAATTAAGCGCGGACGTCAGAAGGCGTTTGGAGTTGGACAAGCGGACTGTAATCTTTGGGCTACAAGAAAACGCGGACGAATGAAGCGGGACAACATCGAACGCGTGGACGCGGGAACTTACAAGGCGGTCCGGTGTCGAGCTGGGTGTAAGGACGGTTTGAACAAGAAAAAATAATGTGCAATCGGTCAACAATTAAAGTGTACCTGAAAGATAGCATTTATCTTTTTGGACGCTACAGCCCACGTCTATATCAAGCACATCCCTCACTTTCTTCACCGTCAGTTCGTCCGCTGATAGAGTATGGAAAACCCATTTGGAGTCGCACGTTATCAGTGTCTGCAATAGCTTGTTCAACAAACTGCATAGCAAATAAGAAAAAAGTTTGATCTCAAGCTAGTTCGTGTTTATTTGTTTCATCAAACCAATAATGCGGTTCCATGAACTCGCGTGGTGGAATTTTCAGGTTTGGCAAACATGCTGTCGAGGTAGCTGGGCTCTAACCAATGGCGGAAATTTTGTTACGGGCCAAGGTGAAATGGAACAGCAGGCATCAAGAGGGCAATCGCGAGACTTAGGAATTAATTATTAAGGTTTCAATAATAACCATGAATGCACTGCATATGTTTATAAGGTGTCACCATAAGGCACCGTTTGCAGTCAGGTAGTTTACTGCAACCATAGTAACATGTCCCGAAAATTGCAAACTGCTTAGTCGCAGCGAAGTACTTATATTTAAGGGCTTGGTAAGCGGTGAAATATTTTATTCGTCTAATAAAATTAAGCCTATTTCAAGTATAATATGGATGAAAATGTGCTGAAGCGTTGTAGAAAATGTATAATTCCGGCATACCTGGCATGGTGTGCTGTGATAGTTCGTTAGTGCTGAACACTTATAAAATATCAGTTGCTGCAACGGCGACATCATTGAATCCGGAACGTGCAATAATTGAAATCATGCAAGGAAATAAAACGGAGGTGGTAATGTTGTTGGATATTAACCGGCGAAGGAGATCGGGAAGGCAAATTTTTTGGAATATGCAAGCCAATGGGGGAACTTGTAAAATCCATATAAGCAGTACACAGAACTACACAATGATCGGCATAAATTTGCTGCTGAAGTGGCAAGGGTAATGTGAACTCATAAAAAGTGTGCCGTTGTGCACTGCAGCTTATTGACGCGGAATTAATTTAGAATTATTAGCGTGCCGGGCATCCAGTAGGCATACTGCGCAGAGGTGCTGAAACCTTAATGATAAATAGTAATACCATGATATATAATGCAGAAACTTTAGGGTATATTTACCGAGGTGATACTGTAGTTGAAAAATAAATATCAGATGACCCAAACATTATGGATATATATATCGTCCGAAATATATATATTCAAATAGTCATTTATTTATACTATAATTTTATACGATAATAGAAATGAGTAAAATTGGAACAAAATGATATATACATAAATGCACGCGTTTAGACAAGTCCAATATGCAGTGGAAGCTGTTTGGAAGTGTGATAGCCCCAGGGCAGAAGGAGCGCTTGAATAAGCGCTTCCATACAGCTTCCACTGCACACGCTGACAACCACCGGGTGATGAGTGCGTCACCCAATCAGTTAAAACGTTTTATATATATATATATATATATATATATATGGCGGCATCCGGTTTCGGATTTGCCTGTCATTGTGGCCACTCACAGGACGCCTGTGCCTACAGAGGAATATTGGGTGGCTTGCGCTGCATAACCCACAGCTCCAACAACACGCCCCATATCCAGTGTAAACCCGAAGGAATAAGACCGGGAGGCATGCATAAAAGAGTCATGTTACATCAACGGAGCCGGCCAACACCCCTTCAAAGTCAAACACGAGCTTGCTGTATTTTGGAATCAGTTGCACACAAGGCGGGGGTTGGACCGTAGTCCGCTCCACACTGAGTGTATGGAGCCACTCTTTGTTTCTAACTCCGCCACAAAGATCGTGCACTCTGCCCCTTCCAGCAACGACCAACTGTCTCCTAGAACCAGTAGGGACGAAGTGGTGCGTAACAGACAGGCAGGCACCTTGTCAACACGCACATCAAGCGCTGTCACCCCGGGGATATCAAACAACAGCCATCACTTGAGAGAAAGACAACGAAGAAAATAAATGGAGCAATGCATAAGGAAACGGTGACATAAACCTTAAAGCAATGAGCATAGAAATAAGTTGGTTACAAACGAATCCGAGATATGTTCACGAGATCAGAAGGTGTAGTTACGGAAATGCCACAAACACAAAGTGCTATCGAACTTAACTACTATTGGCCTAAGCGACGTGTGCAAATTTATCCAAGGGAGTACTGGTAGATACCTATATAAGAAAGAAAAGCGTTGGGACGAAAATGTAAAACCACCACCTTAATATATATCTGTGTATGAAAACCATGCCAACACAGGTCTATATATTTAGAAGTAATTTTTATTAATGGAATGTATATGGATGTTTGTAAGTGTGACTTATATTGGGAAATGTAATGACGCATTTGTCGATCCGTAAAGGTGGGCATTCCCCATGTAGGGAGGCACCATATTTCGTTGAATGTCAGCACTGGTAAGCATCAAGCGGCATAATAATAGGCCATCGATGTAACTGTTGTTACATGCACTTGCCAAATGCAAGGTAACCATGTGTACTGACTTCAGGTAGGCAATTTGCACTGAACCTTTTTCAAAAGTTAATTAGGTAAGTGAACATTTATATTATGTAAGCGGAAATCTGCTCACGGTGCCACAACGGAAGAACACGGAATACTTCGATGCACAAAATTTTGTCGGATAATGTATGCTCATTGTTTAACGGAGCTTGTGATCCATATAGCATTGCTTGGCCTAGTAGTACATACATGGACGCAGTGTGGTGAATTGTTATTATTCGAATTTGAAGCGCTTGCAACACAACGGTCAACTTACCGAAGAGACCAGGCGCGCAGTTATTAATTTGCGGTGGTGATGCTGGATGGATGGGAATTGGAAGGGATGCACATGACTAACAGCGTCCACATCAAATGGAGACTTATGTATTGTTGGGACTGTTTTTGTTGGGTGCAAAGACAGACGTTCGAATCATATGCGCCTACCGTCGTCTGAGTTCGGAGTGTTCAAAGTGCTCATAACCCGCAAAGCGGCAATACTGAGAGATGTTTGGTGGCTTTCGGTCACGGCATAGAAGGGTTATGCTTAAGAACCGAAAGTGTAATAGAACGTTAGATAATGTGGTCTACGATTATGGACCCATTTACTGAACTAGAGGCTAAGTGGTGCGGGGCAAGCAAGCATTTGAGTGGGCACCACTGCCTTGTAAAGATGCACCATAAGGCTATAGGACATAGTGTGACCCTGAAAAGACCGCCGGGTCGTTCACGAAGTAATTGGAAAGCGGATGCACTTAACAGTGCGAACTAACCAGGGGCATGCAAATGTCGTGGCGGGCAGTTGTGATACCTGAGTACAGCTTATGCGATGTGCGGAGTGGGCTGAAAAGTACGGAAGCTTGGGCGGACGTTGTTAAGCTGAAAAGTAATTGATTGGGGCAACGCCACTCACCTGTAAACCTGGGTGGCATTGCGGTACGGTAGACAAATAACAGCGTGTGAATGCGGGCACGAAGGTGAGCAAGAGGCGCGGTATACAAGGTGCTTCGAAACACATGTGAATAATGTCCCTGCACACTTACATTTTCCAATATAGTCACTTGCTGGTGCACTCATGAATGAACTACAGTGACGCTGCAGTTTGCAGGTAGTAAGACACATGGTTCTATATATTTGGAGATTCATGCCGACGTGATGGGTGCTTAGTAAGCCAATATAACTGCCAAAGATGTGGCATTACTGTCGGCACTCAAGGTGACTCCCTTGGTTGCCTCGCCCGCATGCCCAGGGCACGGAGAATTATTATAGGTCCCATAACAGGGGCGGCATGCTCGCAAATTAACCAGTATCCATGTTGCCTTCAATTGCGTAAGCTTATATATGTCCAACAGAGGTACATCAATATCGCCCGTAACTCTACGGGCCTCCATGAACTGTGGTTACTTAGTCCATATACGTTCCAAGACACTGACATCAATATTACGATGAGGTAACCTGCAAATATTAGCCTCACATGCCTTCAAGACGTATTCGTAGTTATCCTATAGTTGTCCCATAGTATCTGGTTCATTATGTCGACTAGCATAGCGGACATTGTTGATTTCACGGACGTTCGCGACCGGCGTTCATTTAGCCCAAGTTGGCGGCAAAGCGGTGTCATTAGTACCGTCGCTGATAAAACATACTTCGAACGTAGCGCGCCTCCGTGAAAGTTGGTTACTGTGCCAGCTGTTTACTACGGCAGCTGCAGCAGCATTGCTACTATAGAAGTAAGAGCTGTGGGCTTCACAGGCCTTCCTGACGGGCCTATATGGGTCCTGAACCAGTGGCCTCAAAATGGCCACTGGTAAAGTATGCACTATGGACACGGCGTGCCTCCACCAGGAGCATTGAGTAAATTCAGGTTAATCCCATAGCGGACGACAGTATAGCTAGGAGCGAAGCTACTGACATGGGCTAAAGTACAGTAGCAAGAAGCATGCATGGAATGCGTTTGAGCAATGTCATTGGTACAAGGTCTACGCGGGTCAAACGTAATTTCATGCTTCGGGTCATGGTATGCAAAGGTTTGCTAGCCCTATGGCTGCACAAGCATTGAAATATGGCATCATCACTGCGACGTGGTAGTGAAAGGGAAACATGCTATGAAATTCAAGGCGGACCTACGTACTGTTTCAAAATATTCACTTCCATTTGGGGAGCGGTTTCTGCGCTCTTGACCCACAACGCGCAAGCTTTGAGGAACGGTGTATTGAGAATTGTGTTCCAAACACACAGGAAACCAATATACATGGATCTAACGCAAGATTGACTTACAGATTCAAGGGGTACCCAAGTTGTACATCTCCAGCGTGGATCTTTCACAATATAAATGTGCAGGAGATGAGTATCTGGAAATAAAAAGCCGTTGGCTTCGATGAGAAACACCTGATCACCTAGCGTGGCCGTGCCACTTCGCAATCTGTGATGAGGGTGCATGCGGACGGGTGCAACCTAGAAGAAAAACAGACCAAAAATGCGGACCTTGTGGTCAGACCATCTCACCTGAAGTTGCTTTACAAAATGAGGTGGTGTCTATTGCTGCCACACATAATTGCTGTTATCCGCTAGTTTGCGGACAGGCGGAAGCTGTAGTTCTCATTATTAGACAGACTGCATAAAGGTGAGGCAGGATTACTGCAATGGTGTATGCAAGATGCTGGTGTTCACCAATGTGCGTCAAGTGCATGGGTATCAGAAAGACATAGTAAAGTGTCTCATGTCAACCAATGTTTGACGGAATTGGCTAATCGAAGTATAGGGGGCACAGTGCAGTAATGTTTTATGATGTTCAAAACCAATCACCATTATTCCCGACCTTCCGGGTGAGCTTTGTAATCGCTCGTAACCCACAGAGCTTGGACACTGAGAAATGGTTTGTAGCCAATGCAAAGAAGGGCATAAAGCACACCGAAACAGGATTACACCAAAATCCAGGGATCCGGGCGGAGCATGTCTACTGGCGGTCTAAAAGCCGGAGGTATATATGCGAGGCACTTACCTGCAGTGATGCCGACGAGAAGCGCAATGGATCATCGTAGGTGGATACCACTTGGCATCCAGAGTTACCTCCTAACCAGTAGACGGTGTGTGGGGTCCGACTGGCAAACTCGTTCAAAGTTTTGAAGTCGCCCGTGGCCGTTAGGCGTCAGTTTGTCATAAGTGCCTACAACCCACCACCTGTAAGCACGAATACCGTTACCTCTGGTTTGGCCTCAAGTGGAGACTAAGCTCCCTGCTTGGGGAGCCACATATATAGACGGTTATTCGTCATACCCGCAAATAAGCTACTGACGAGCTTGGTCGCTAGCACCTAGAGGTCAGGTCAGGTTCCATAGACGATACAGGCTTCTGCCTACCAAGCCTCCTGTTTCATGCACAGGTAAGCGAACAGGAGCCCGCGGTACTTGGAGCTTTAAGTTGTAAACCACGTCCGTGACGAAGTCAGGGGGTGTATTAGCAATGGTCAAAAGAAACGGGTTTGGTCTCATTATAAATCTAGTGAGCACCTCAACGAACTGATGCAGAGGAGCGTGCCAGACTAGATAGAGAACTCAGTAGCAAAATATATTGAAACAGCATCGCAGGAGAAATTCTGGCAATCCAGGTGGGGGCGAATAAACCTCAATATCACTAAGCACCTATTCGTCGAATGTTTCCGGATGCCATCAATTAGACCACCCTCAGCCCTATGGGCTTTTATCGTCCAAAAACTTTCAGTTGCATGGATGAAATATAAAAGGGATGTGCGAGCGCCCAAAGTATACGTCGTCAATATATTAAGGGCTGGGTAGACGTACAAAGCAACGCCACCCGCTCGACGATCGAAGGTGCAGTCACACTATCATTATCACCATTATCCCCGTTGGACCAACATCAGCACGCAACATGTCATGATGTAACATGACACCAGTGCCTGTGAGCTTGAAGTCAAAAAGTAGAAGAGATCGGCGTAGCTCTGGAGCGGACCGAGAAACACGCAGCCGTCTTCTCAGTCGAAAATCTACGGAGTCCAGTGCGTTTTCGCACAGTGATGCTGGGAAAGCCCAGCAATAAAGTTTGTTACAGCTTATCATTAAGCAATAAAGATAAGTTAGCATATGCTCCGTTAGAAGAACAGCATGACTTAGTGGCGATACTTAAGCTAACACTGCAATTAGTATACGAGTTTGAGCAACGCGGTGTACTTATCAAACTCTTTGTTGATGTTGACGTGTTCGCAT
Organism: Dicrocoelium dendriticum; assembly: GCA_944474145.2. NCBI lineage: Eukaryota > Metazoa > Platyhelminthes > Trematoda > Plagiorchiida > Dicrocoeliidae > Dicrocoelium > Dicrocoelium dendriticum. The sequence continues at coordinate 54,645 of CALYDF020000122.1, forward strand.
TAGCGTCCGCTTGTTTTAGACTCGGACGTCGTAAACGAATCAACCTTGGGTGACACAGATGAAGTCGAAATGGAGGGCAATGGGGATACGGCACCTGACGCACATGGCGCATCCGCCTTGGGTTTCGCCACTTTTAATCTTCTTTCCCTTTACTTTGACAAGGGCAGAAGCCCGATTGTCGCCCTGGCTAACAGACGAATCAACCGAGGTATCTGAGGGTTCGTTGCCAAATGTGTTGCTACTAAATTGTGTACTGACACTAGCTTGTAAGCAAACAGACGCCAGGTCCGGCAATTGTACCTTCCACTGCCTCATAGCGCAGACCTAAGCCGTCCAGAAACTTAACAAAGCAACCAAAATTCCTGTCCAGCTAACACAGCAGACAGCAGTCTTTCCAGGGACGGCAGACAGTTAGCTGCTGACGTATAAGGCTCAGTGCTACGCACAAACCATGCAACACAACCACGTGGTATGCACTCGCTAGTAGCCGTAAGTGCGTACTGTATCAGATGCAAACCAGTACAGTCCACTTGCAACCGATGGCAAGATCTACCGCATTGCAGGCCTCCTATAGCGCGATGATCGTGCGCTATATATCCGGTACGAGACTAGACGGCCAAACAAAAGCAACGGGTAGAACACACAAAAGTAAGCTAGGGAAAAGTTTATTGGACGGGAAGAGAGTTAACTAAATTTAAAAACAGGGCGTCAGAAGAGAGCTAGCTAGGGAGAATGTAGTTGGCGTCGAGAGCGAAGGCGGAGCGTGGTTCGCAGCCGAGTCGCGCGCCAAAAGCGGAGATCGTGTTCGTTTTTCCAACAAAACGGAACAACGTTCCAACAGGCAAACAGCCTAATTCCCTAGTACACAAGAAAGCTGTAATTTCAATGTAGTTTAGAACAGTTTACACACTCATACGTGGGAACCTCCAGGTCACTGCGCAGCCCATCCTAGAAGGAAAACCGTGGATGACCCATCAAACTTCGTGAGGACTATCCATCGCGAGCCAGCCTTCTGCGAGACCTGGTAATGAAACCTGAGGCAGCTGCTGGGGAAGGACCAGGAGATCAGACCCAAGCTGGCTCCCACCTGTGTCCTCCATCAAGGTGCTAAAAAATGGGGAAGTTCGTAAACGTCAATTGTGCGCGAGTTCTTTAAGGCCAAGTGTTCGCTTCAGGCTTGTCATCTCCTCTGGTTCATAGCTGGAAGATAAACAGAAACAAGAGCAGTGACGGTGGAGGCGAGGGAAACGTAAGAGTGACACTTACCGGATGAGGTAGGTGTCAAGCAAAACTCAACTCCTTTTATGTGTTTTCAAAACGTCTTCTTCTTTTTTGCGTTTTCAAAACCTTTTGCGTTCTTTTGGGTTTACACGTAAAACTTTTGTCGAAGTTTTGGTGTTTTCAAAAGCTTTGTTGATATTTTTGAGGGGTTTTTGTACATTGTTAGCCAAAAGAGAAAAAGAATGCAATGAAAGAAATGTGAATGGAACACAAATCCCTTAATCGCGCCGGCCAGTGAACGCGTCTACCCGCTCTAGTCGACTTGTGCGAATCAGAGGAAGCCGTCGTCTTAGATGTCCTATCGGATCGCAAAATTGGAGGAACTGCTGAAGACCTGGCAGTTGGTTCGATAGGAAGCGGCGCAGCTGAAGTTGAAGGCTTGGATGGAGGGTGATGCTTAAGGTTAGGGATGTCGGAAGCAGGCGAGTCTTCCATCATAGGCTGGGTTTATTCGTCAGAAGACGAGCAAGGGACTTCATGAAGTTCAGGTTCGACGTGAGTAACCTTGAGACGGTCAATCGTAACGGCTTCTCGTTTACCGTGACCGTCGATGATAAAGGCGCGGTCCTTAAGCTGAAGAACCTTGAAAGCACCTCCGTAAGTTCGCTCCAGTGGTCAGCGGAGATCACCGAGGCGGAGAAAATCGAACGGACAATGCTGTAAGTCTTGTGGAACAAAAGATTTACGTCGTTCTCTAACGTCGGGAAGCTTGTAGTGACGCATGCTCGTGGCCAGCTGACGTGTATAATTCGCGTCGTAACGGGGAATTCTGGGATTGTCGGAAAAGAAATTTCCACGGGAACGCGGTGGTTGTCCATATACTAACTCGGCGCTAGAAGTACATAGAACAACTTTAGGGCTGCTCGGATCCCAAGAAGGATCTTAGGCAGCACCTCAGTCCAACTCAGTGCATTATCGGCGCTAAGGGAGGCTTTCAGCTGTCGGTGGAAACGTTCCACCATGCCGTTCGCTTGCGGATGGTAGGCGGTTTTGCGAATGGGTCGGCATCCAATGAGTTTAGGAAAATCGTTAAAGGTCGAAGATTCGAATTGCCGACCGCGGTCTGTCGTCACTGTAGTTGAACAGCCGTGTGAAGCGACCCAGCGCTGGACGAAAGCGCGCGTTACGGTTTCCGCAGCTACGTTACGGATGGGAACGGTTTTGGGCCAACGGGTGCAACGATCGATCATGAGCAAAATGTAGACCATGCCTTTGGACGGGACTGGAGGCCCCACTATGTCGAGATGGACATGAGCAAATCGCGCTGAAACGGACGGAAGGCGACAAAGCGGAGTGGACACGTGCCGCTGAATCTTGGCTTGCTGGCAGGTGAGACAGCTGCGTGCCCAACGCGCACCATCGCGTTGCATCCCCGGCCAAACCTATCTCTCAGAGCCAAGCTTTGAAGTAGCCTTAATGCCTGGGTGGGCGATATTGTGGAGGGTGTCGAAAACGATACGGCGAAAAGTTTGCGGAACGACTTGTCAAGGTCGTCCGGTAGATGTGTCGCATAAGGTTGTACCGTCAGATGACGGCAAAGGGAGTGGGGATGTCTGTAAAGGAGAATCACGGATTTCCGAAAACCTTTGTTCATTTGATTTTGCGGCGGCCAGAGCAGACAAATCGATTACCTGCCCGGCAGGGCCAATCACAGGTACGCTTGAAACAGCATCAGCGACGACGTTTTGTTAACCAGAAACGTGTCGGATATCAGTAGAGAATTAGGCGATGAAATCCAGCTGACGGACCTCAAGTAGTGAGTGTCAAGCTGATTGATTCCGGAATGCGTAGATAGGCGGCTTGTGATCAGTAAAGATAATGAAGGTTTTACCTTCAAGAACATGTAGGAAATGTCGAACGGTAGAGTAAACGGCCAGCAATTCGCGACTGAACGTGCTGTACTTGACTTCGGCAGGTTGCAGACACCTAGAGTAGAATGCAAGAGCTTTCCAGCCTCCATGTGTATGTTGCTGAAGGACGGCGACAATGGCGGTGTCCGATGCATCAACAGCAACACTGAGCGGAGCGTTCGGAGCGAAATGATGAAGCATAACGGCTTTGGCTAAGGCCTCTTTGCTGGCGTTGAAAGCTTCGGCAGCAGCGGCAGTCAGTTCCACCTGACCGTTTTTACGTTCAAGTAGTAGGTCGGTTAGTGGACTTAGCAAATTGGCACAGTGTGGAGGAAAACGTCGATAATAGTTAAGCACGCCGTTAAAACGGTGAACAGCGGCTAAAGTCGTCGGGACTAAAAAGCCTCCGATGGCGCGGCCTCTATCGTCTAGAGGCCGTATGCCATACCAATCAATATGGTGGCCAAGCAAGTTGACGGAATGCTGCTGAAATACGCAGTTGTCAAGGTTGACATTAGTGCTAGTAGCTGTCAGCCCCTTGAAAAGCATTTTGAGAGGTTCTGCACGTCGTTCTTTAGAAACGTTGGCAAACAGGATATCTTCGGGGCACGGATAGACGAAATCTTGACCTCTAGTGACTGGATCGGTGAATCGTTGAAAGGTCTGAGCTGCGTTGCAAAGACCGAACGGCATACGTAAAAATTCGGAGAGCCCAAACGGCGGGATTACGGCAGTCTTCTGTATGTCTTCCTCAGCGACTGGAATCTGGTGATACTCGCAACCCAGCTCAGTTTTCGAGAACACACGGGTGCTACGCACGCTTGCCGTGATGTCTTGAATTTGAGGAATAGGATAGCGGTCGGGAAAATAACGTTATTGAGCGCGCGGTAATCACCACATGGACGCCAGTCTCCTGGCATTTTGGGCATCATGTACAGCGGCGGCGCCCACGGGCCTTTGGACTGGCGAACGATGCCTAGTTTAAGCATGTGCTCGAATTCTGCGCCAGCAATTTTTAACCTCTCAAGGGTCATTCGCCTGGCTTTGGCGAAAACATGCGGACTTTTGGTAACGGTATGATGTTTTGCAGCATCAGTGGCGGATGGAAACGGTGTCATTGCATAAAAGGCTTACGGGAACTTGGTATAAAGCACCTGACCGATAGGTGAGCTTGACTGGTTAGCATACATAGGACTGATCGACTCCATGTCGGTCAAAGTACCTATAACTTCTGGGTTTCTTTGACGCTTGATCAGTCGGCGTTGCTTCACGTCAACAAGCAACTAGAAGTGCTGCAGAAAGTCAGGGCCAAGAATTGGCGTCTGGATATCTGCGACGAGAAACATCCATTTAAAAGAGCCTCGTAGGTTTAAATTAAGCGCGCGCGATCGTTGATCATACACTCGAATTGTGGTGGCGTTTGCTGTGCAAAATGTACTAGCCTCCTCTTCGCTGACGTTATTAGAACCACGTGGGATAACGCTGACTTCTGCGCCAGTGTCAACGAGACAGCATATTCCCGTACTGCGATCGGTAACAAAGAAAAGGCGACTGAGGCAGCCAGCCACGTCCATCGCCCCTACGTGCTGGCCGGCCCGTTTCCCTGCGTGTTACGCTTGAAGGAACAAGGCAGGCGACATGATCTGACCTGAAGAACAATTCGCTCGTGGTACCAACAACAGCCTGACCTAGGGGTGATTTCGAAAGTGATCTGGGACGAGTGCGCCTACTGGAATAATTTCGGCAGTTGGATCCGGACTGTGTTATGTTCTCTAGTCGGCTGGCAAGTGCCGCTACTTGCGCCATTAGTTCTGCTACCTCCTTACTGGAAGTAGACTGAACCTGAGGTATTTGGTCGTTGGATGCCCAAACACGGTCGACAATGTCGGCGAGCTGAGAAAGCGGCGCATAGTATGCATACAGGGGGTTGCGCATGTCACGTGGCAGGCGACGAAGGCACATCTCTTGAAGGAAAGAGTCGCCAACAGAGAGAGGCTTAGCTAGAGCCTGCATCTTGCGCAGCAACGGAGAAGGCTTTCGAGCACCTAGCTCAGTTTCGTTAAGAAGCTGCGTAACGCGAGCATTGTCTGATATGACGTATAGTTTTACGACTACGGCCATAAGCTCCTCGTAAATCTTCTGATACTCGGGAAGCCCAAAGATGCCGTCGAGGTCAGCGACGACTTGCGGAGAAAGCGCTGCGACAAAGCAGTAAACTTTGTCACTGTCAGACTTAACGCCATGTAAAGAATAAATAGATTGTAGCTGATTAAACCAGGCCTTAAGGTTAGTCTCTCAGCAAGGCGGGATAGGGAAAAGGAATCCGCTAAAATGATCGTCTGAATCGTGGTGAAGGACCTTCATAGTGTAAAAAAGATATGGAGCTTGTGAAGTAAAACCAAATGATAAAAAGTAAAAATAGTGGGGTAGGCAAAAAAAGTACCGGAACTGAAAAGAAATATTAGTACCAAACTCAACAAAATTAGATTTTTGGGGGTCTATTGGGCGGAGCATGGGATACTAGTCGGTAAGCAATGACACGTAAGACGTGTCAAATACGACAGTATAGAAGTCCGAGTCGACTGAACCCAACGTATATTGTGAAGGCTACAGGAATAAGAAGCGAATCAGACAGAGCGAGAAACGTGCAGCGAGGTACTCACCAAAACGGTTTGTGTCAACTGACGTGCAGTCAGTAAAACAAGTGGAAGATTCGAAGGTTAAAACAACCGTAAAATCCAATGTAACAAAATACTGAAAGAGCTTGTTTTCCGGTACACTACAAGGGACTCCCCTAGAACTCTGAAGAATGGAAGCCTTCGATGGAGCCGTTAGTGAGGGAAACGGAAGGTGAGCGTGAATGCGAATATTTGCAGGGGCTTGAGTAAGGGTTTCCAAAGTGGGGTGTGTAGCAGAGTTCGTTGGGTCCAGGCTTTTGTTAGATATTAAATAAATAAATAAATAAATAAATAAAGTTTTTATTCTCGACAAGGCGAGGCACGCCTTACAGGCATGATCATTATGACAACAATGCGCGGTCAAGAGTGTGCAAGAATACGTTATGTTTGCCGTACCAGTGTATGTTTATGTAGGGGGTATGTAATTATGTAGTTGTGTGTGTGTGGGTGTGTAACCGTGAGGTTCCTGTGTGTAACTGTGCTGCTCTAGTTTTCACTCTCATATCGTCGGCAATGCTCGAGTAGAAGATGGATGTCCGTGCGCTGGAAAGGATTATTCGGATACCCACGGGGCAGTGACTTTATTTTGTGGCGAGTCAGGACCGCCAAGTCACAGTGTTGTTAAGCAGACATTTGTGGCTTTTTATAGGGAGAACGCTTGCCAGGCGAAAACCCACCACGTCCTGGAACACTGCCGCCGAACTACTTGCTGGAACGGGTCAAACCCAAACCACCCAGCTGGCACCACGAGAAGGTTGTTCGGCTAGCCAGCCACGATCGTGTGGATCAGAGTGCATCATCGGTGGGCCGTCGGGGAGGGCTGGTCGGACTGCAAAAAGCCGGCTAGTCCAGAGAAAAGACCGACAGGACCTTCCCTTTGCTGCAGACCCGACGGTACGCTTGGGAGGTGTCACACCCCCACCGCACTTTGGTCCACGGTCCTCCTCCCACGAAGAAATCCGGCGTCCTCGTCTTACGAAGAAATGCGGGCGTCCTCGTCCCACGAAGTAATGCAAGAGTCCACGTCCAACGGAGAAATCCGGCCGTCCTCGAACCACAGAGAAATCCGGCGTCCTCGTCCGCAATGCCTAGGCGACGTTTGGGGACCAATCCGTTCGTGGGTGTCTGCGGTCGAGGGCGACTGTCTGTTCCTTGAGTGAGGAAGGGGCTTTGGGACGGCTGGCGAGTCACCCCAGGAAAGCGTTGGGTCGGTTGGCGAGTCACTCGAGGATTGCCCTGGCGGTTCCGGCTGTTGCGTTTCTGGAAAGTAGAAATCAGATGGGGTGGGCAAGGGTCGGGGAAGTGACTTTATGCCAGAGGGGGAACATGGTATGCATGATAAAAGCAAATACGCTTTTTAGGTTTTCGATATGTTTTGGGTTTTTATCGATTTTGCAAAACGCTTGTGAATGAGACGCAAGATACCCACTAAAGGCGAAAAAGGCGTGTTAATGGAAATAGTGAACGTTTACAAAATCTGCAAAACGGACTGGACGTTTGACCTGTCTACCGCATCGGTCGGTTGCCTGGGGCTGCGGCAAGACAGGTTGCGGGTCAAGGGGTACGGAGTGTTCCGGGCTATCCAGTGCTCGGGAAGTCAGAACAGGTGCGGGTGCTTTTGCGAGAACATTAGGATGGGCTGCAAGTGGCTCGTCAAAGAAAGCCACTGTGAGGTGTTCGATGGATACCGTTGTTCGGTGACCATTCTGGTCTAAGTAAAAGGTTTCAGGGTCCGTTGCAGAACTCTAAAAGGGCCAGTGTAGGGAGGTTGGAGAGGGCCCCGCACTGCATCGGTGCGGAGGAAGACGTAGGTGCAGGTAGAGAGTCCGCTGTGCATGTGCACCTCTCTAGTCTTTTCATGGGGCGGGGTCTGGAGTAGTGAACGCATCCGTTGAGCTAGGGAGGACGCAAAGTTAAGCGTTGGCATACCCGACGATGCGGGAGGTGAAACAAATTCTCCTGGTAACTTGAGTGTCGTGCCGTAAACCAGCTCTACTGGGGCACGTTGCAAGTCAGCTTTGATGCTGCTGCGAATGCCTAAGAGTACGAGCGAAATGTTTTCGCTCCAGCTAGGGTCGGAGGATGCGCTGAGAGAGGCTTTAAGCCGTCTATGGAAACGTTCAACCAATCCGTTGGCTGCTGGGTGATACGCTGTGGTATGAATGCGGCGACAGTCTAAAAAGGTTGCAGAACGTATGGAATTGTGAAGACCCGAAAGGCGTTCCACGGTCAGTTGTGATGGTGGACGGGCATCCGTAGTGCGAGACCCATCGGTCTAAGAAGGCCCAGATAACAGTCTCAGCTGTGCAGTGTTACGGGGATGGCTTCTGGCCATCTGGTGAAGCGGTCGACACATGTAAGAATGTATACGAATCCGCGTGAAGGAGGCAATGGACCTACCAGGTCTAAGTGTACACGCGAGAACCGAGAGTCCGGGGCAGAAAATGAACCAAGAGGACTGCGGGTGTGACGATGTACTTTGGAGCGCTGGCATTGAAGGCAGGCACGAGCCCAGGTACGAACATCTTTCTTTACGCGTGGACAACCGAAAAGTTCGGTGACTAGTTTCAAAGATTCACGGATACCAGGATGTGATAGTGGGAGAAGAGCGTTAAAGACTGTGCGTCTGAAGGAGAAGGGCACGAGGGGTCCAGGACAAACTGTGGAAGTGTCACAGAGAATGGTTCCTTCCGTGGTTCGGAGAGGAACAGGTTGCACATGCAGCGAAGTGGACTTCAGAGTGCGCTGTATATCTTCGTCTTGAGCCTGAGCCGATGCTATTGCGGCAAGGTCGACGGTAGGCAAAGACTGCAGGGTGAGGCTGACGCGTGAGAGAGCGTCGGCTACGGGATTGTCGACACCTGAGACATGATGTATGTCAGCAGTGAACTGCGTGACAAAGTCTAGGTGTCTTGTTTCCCGTGATGAGTATTTGTCGCCAACAGAGTTGAAGGCAAAGATAAGGGGCTTGTGGTCAGTGTAGACCGTGAAAGCGCGGCCTTCATGTGGGTGCTGGAAGTGACGTATTGCTAGGTAAATGGCGAGCAGTTCTCTGCCAAACGTGCTGTAGCGGGATTCCGTTGGCTGCAGGCGTTTGGAGACGAACCCAAGGGGTTGCCATTGCCCACCGACGTGTTGTTGGAGGACCGCCCCTACCTCGACGTCTGAGGAACCAGTCGTAATAGAAAGAGGTGCAGTCGATTCGGAATGAGCGAGGAGGGCTATGTTGGAGATAGCATCCTCGAGCTCGGCGAAGGCTGCCTGTGCCGTGTCAGAGAAAGCGAACTTACGTTCATTTCCTCTGAGCAAGTTAGTCAGTGGCTGCATGAGCTGAGCGCAGCGCAGAACGAAGCGTCCATAGTAGTTAAACAAAGCACAAAATCGACGGAGATGCTTGAACGAAGTCGGAGCTGGGAAGCCCTTGGTTGCCTGGATCTTATCAGGAAGGACTTCGATACCGGACGATGAAATGAAGTGGCCTAGGGATTCTACCGTTGATTTGCCGAGTTCGCACTTAGTCGAGTTGACTGTGACACCGTGTTGAGTCAAACGCTGGAAGCGAGTTCGAAGATGCTCGAGGTGCTCATGTTCCGATGAACTGGCTACTAAAATATCATCGAGGTAGCAATAGGCAAAATCAAGGTCACGAGTGACATCGTGGATAAAGCGTTGGAAGTTTGTGTGGCGTTGCACAGTCCAAATGGCATTCTTAAAAATTCCTACAAACCGAAAGTAGTGATGACGGCTGTTTTAGGAATGTCAGTGTCTGCCACAGGTATCTGGTGATAGGCACGAACCAGATGGATCTTGCTGAAGTTCGTCTTACCTGTGAGGCATGCGGTAAGGTATTACATGTGTGGGATGGAATACCTATCTGGGACGGTTAGGTGATTGAGTGCGCGGTAATCACCGCAACGGGCGCCAGTCACCAGATTTCTTGGGGACCATCTGCAGGGGCGAGGACCAAGGGCTGTCGGAAGGGCGGCTTATTCCGAGTTCAAGCATGTGCTCAGACTCCGCCCTAGCTACCTTTAGTTTCTCAGGCGATAGTCTGCGTGGACGGCATGACACAGGTGGGCCATTCGTCCGTGTGTGGTGCGTGACTTGAGCTGCCACGGGCAAAGCTGCGTTCATTTGCTGAAGGAGCTTGGGACATTGGGAAAAGAGATTAGCGTAGTCTGGCGAGGTCTGGGGAAATACATAGACCGGGGATATAGATGTGACATCGGTGGTGATGCCACGTACGCTGCGTTTTGTTGCAGTGCCGGCTATCATCTGGCGTTTTGCATCAACCAAGAAGTCGAAATGCCTGAGAAAGTCAATGCCGAGGATGGCAAAGGGGACTGCAGCGACAGTGAATACCCAGCGGAAAGTGCGCTGAAGACCTAGGTCCAGGGTAAGTGACCGATGACCATAGGCGGCTATGGGCGTGTCATTGGCGGCCCTGCGGCTTGTCGACAGAGAAGTGGTAGGCTCACCCGGCATAGGGGGAATGACGCTGACTTCCGCCCCGGTATCAACAACGAACTGGGTATCGGAGTCATAATCCCTAATGTAGATGAGACGGCTTTGGTTTTGCCGACGTTCGTGGCCCTTACAGACCGGCGTGGCGGAGCATCTATAGCGGAGTAGCTACACGGCCGTGCGCACTTACGGGCTTTAGTACCGAAACGCGAGTGGTAAAAGCAGTAACCTTTGGCACCAGATTTTGTGCGACGAGGCGATGATCCAGAGCCGTTGCGGTGCTTACTGTTTAAAGTGAGTTCCTTGAGCTGGCGCTGAAGCGACGCTATCTGCAAGGATATTGCGTCTATTGCCGACGGCGCGTTAGTCGCGTTTGTCTTTGTGGCTGCGCCAGCGCAAAGCTGCTTAAGTGCTTTGGTTTCGGTCGCTGGCTGGTGCGGTCGATGACGCGGTCTGCTAGGTCTGCAATTGCTTTGATGGGCAAGTCACTTGCTACTGCAAGAATAGCCTTTGTGCCTTCAGAAAGGCGTTGCATCCACAGCTCGCGGAGAATCCCTACGTCCATGTCGGACGTGCCGCTGAGCTGTTTCACTTCGCGCGACATGGCTGAGGGCATCCTATCTCCTAGCTGCAGATCACTAAATAGTTTCTGCAGACGGACCTTGTCAGAAGGCGTGATTCGCTGAATAATAGCCTGGTTACGAGTCTCGTATTTCATTACTAGAGGAGGGCAAGTATGATGTCTCTCACCTACGAGGATATACTTTGAGGAAGGCAATATATTAGCTGATTATACATGGCGAAATCAGCAGAAATCTTACGAATATAAAATACGGATTCTAGCTGCAGAAACCATAACGAGGGATCCTTCTCCCAAAAAGGAGGAGGGGTTAAGGCAACAGAATTAACCATGACAGGTTAAACGACGTTAGCCGCGCATGGTGACGGCATATCCTCCAGATAATCCATGGCAAAAAGCAGATAAAAATGTGGTAGGTGAGAAAACAATATGGGCACAAGTAATGAATCACAAACTCACTGGAAGGAGCTGGCCAGAATAAAAATGCAAAATGGCGGGCGGCGTGTTTCTGACAAAGGGTCACCAATTGTTGGGCGGAGCCGGGGATACTAGTCGGTAAGCAATGACACGTAAGACGTGTCAAATACGACAGTATAGAAGTCGGAGGCGACTGAACCCAACGTTTATTGTGAAGGCTACAAGAATAAGAGGCGAATCAGACAGGGCGAGCAACATGCAGCGAGGTACTCACCAAAACGGTTCGTGTCAACTGACGTGCAGTCAATATAACAAGTGAAAGATTCGAAGGTTAAAACAACCGTAAAATCCAATGTAACAAAATACTGAAAGAGCTTGTTTTCCGGTACACCACATGTCACTAATTGTAGCGCGATGATCGTGCGCTATATATCCGGTACGAGACTAGACTGCCAAACAAAAGCAATGGGTAGAACACACAAAAGTAAGCTAGGGAAAAGTTTATTGGACGGGAGGAGAGTTAGCCAAATCTAAAAACAGGGCATTGGAAGAGAGCTAGCTAGGGAGAATGTAGTTGGCGTCGAGAGCGTAGACGGAGGGTTCTTCGCAGTCGAGTTGCGCGCCGAAGGCAGAGAGCGTGTTCATAGAGTTCATAGAGTTGTAGAGAGCAGAAGGGAAGAACTGTGTCAGCTCTAGCAACTCCCGTTCATTGGCTGGATGACCTGTCGATGCTAAACTGAGTTCCCCGAGGGATTGTTGCAGCTTCAGCAAGCACATCGGAACCCAGGCGTGCTCAGCATGTACTTGTCCAATCGTTCTTTAAAACATTCCTCTGTCTGGGCACTTACCACACCTTCAGGAAGATTGTTCCACCCATTCACAGCCCGTATGGATAACGCGACATCGGACCGGATATGGTTCCTCCGAGGTTTAAAAGTCTCAAGCTGTGGCCCCGTGATGCAAAATCTGCGTTGAGCTGGAAGAACTGCAGTCCACCTTCCCCAAATCAACACTTAAAATGCGTCTAGTATAAATCAGATCCCTGCGGTGACGGCGGTATTCCAGAGTAAATAAGTTAATACGTTGGAGACGAAGGGGATAAGGTAAAACACGTAGCATGGACACAGACTTGGATCCGCGACTCTGAACCTTCTCAAGCAACTCACCCTCAAAGTTTGTGAGTGGGTGTATGGCAGGTAGGCCGTGTTCCAGTATTGGACGAACGTGGGCGGAAAGCAGGAGCCTGAAGTTCTGCGGAGTAAATTTGTAGAACGACCTTCATATGGCGCAGAGCATCCTGGTGGCACATGCGACCTTCCGCAACGTGTCCTGGTTGTTCATAAGTCTGGAGAAATAAGTACACCCAAATCGTTCTCACTAACCATATTCTTTAACAGAAAACCACCGATGCAGTAAGCACCGAAAGGTTCCTGATCACCGATTGGGAGAACACAGCACTTATCACAATTGATAGACATTTGCCACTTGACCGACCAATCGTGCAGCAGCTCGAGCGTCAGCTGCAACCTGTCAG
>CALYDF020000123.1:0-67263 GCA_944474145.2 Dicrocoelium dendriticum
GTTCAGTTCATGCGGCTTTGTTTTATAGATCACAAAACAGGGGCCCAATACTCCCATGAAGTCAGCACAATTGCTGGAATACAATGCCCTACCGAGGTAAAACATTATCGCCGAAGACTTTGCTGGAACGGGGTACACCCGAGCCACCCAGCTGGCACCAAGAGGAGGTAGTTCGGCAAGCCAGCGCGAGGGCGCCCGCCTCTACACGGATTCCAACCGGTGACCTTATGGTTGCAAACCAAGTGCGCACACCACGGCCACCTGCAGAGGCCCGTCTGTTGTGATGTCCAGCAAGATCTACCGGCAATGCAGCCATCAGTAGCTCACTCACGGAAATAGTGCGTACCCCTCAGATGAAGCAACGGTCAATTTTGTCATGCGCCTATACTTTGTCATCGACTAACCACCTCGTAGGTACATCCAACTAGGTGTATCGGCATCACATAATACATGCCAAAAAAGGCTAACGGACATACCTGGAACATGACAAAATCAGTGTGTATTTCAGCTTTAACAAACACTCTAGTAAGGTAACAGCGGGTTTTTTGCCAAACACAAACTGCGGGAGTTCAGCATTGATCAATCAGCGTTCCTGCCAGATGTAAGCAATATTACTCAGCCACCGGTATGTAAACAAGTGTAACCATTCCGAGCTAATTGCTCCGCATGCACGGAAGAGATGCACTAGTATGTGAACTGTAAAGGAGCATCGGGGCGCAAACCACCTATCAATGATGGTCTCCAATTGAATGCCAAAGGACCAATATTAACAGAACACTAAGTAGTACTAACTCGTGATCCGAGGAAGGATGCAGATGCTGAGAACGAAACTAATGAGGAAGGACGTACGATCAAATGTAAGAAACGCTGACTTGAACAATGAACAATGCTTGATCTCAGCTGCTTAGGTTGGCTAGGTTGTGTCCTCTGTATGCCCTTTGGCCGGCTTCTTCGGCGTGCATTTTATGTCGTTGCTGTGCCAATTTGGACGTAACCGCTAGGTGGCCATTGCTTGACATGGTATGAATGCTCGCCGGGTGTCGACACCATTCGTTCAGAGGCACTGGAAGCAGCAGAAAGCCAACAAGCAGGACTTTTAGCTCAGTTTTTCCAGCGCTGCTTAGTCCAGAAACAAGTTCCCGCTAGCTGGAAGCTTGGGATAAACACCCCGATTCACAAAGGTGGAAGCAGAATTGATCCCTCCAACTACCGTCCAGTATCCCTCCTTCCTATACTCTCCAAGGTCATGGAATCCAATTGCCGATGCACTGGTGTGTTATCTGGAAAACTGTAACATCATCACGCCTGAACAGTACTGTTTCCGTCGACAGCGGTCATACGCAACAAAGTTACTAATCGCACGCAGTAGTTGGACCGAGGCAGCTGACGCTGGAGAAGGAGCTGATGTGATCTAACTGGATTTTTCCAAGGCCTTCGATCGTCTAGACCATCGGATACTACTCTCCAAGCTCCAGCATTACGGGATCGGTGACTCTCTTTTAAGCTGGATTATCAACTTCCCACTTCAACGGCAATTAGTAGTCAGAGTTTGGAGCTCTTTATCGGACCTCAGACAAGTCGAGTGTGGTGTGCTGCAAGGCTCAGTACCAGGTCCATGTTTGTTTTCGGTGTTTATTAATGACCGTGCACAGAAAATCGCTTCAAACTTCCTAATGTTTGCCGACGATATCAAGATTTGGTGCAGGATCCAGGCGAACGCCAACCAACATGTGCTTCAGAGTGACTTAGATACAGTGTATCAATGGTCGACCCAAAACTTTTTGCATTTCAACGTCAGTAAATGCAAGGTGCTTTCCATCCGACATCAGAGCAGCTACTCATACCGGCTCGGAACGAATATACTACAACAATCAACTCTCGAACGTGACTTGGTTGTCCTGGTTCAAGATGACTTGGGTTGCTCCAGGCAATCCGAAAAGGTCTCGAAGACCGGGAACCAACACCTCGGGCTGTCGAGACGGGCGTTTGGACAAATAAACATTTCCATATTTCGATAAATGCTCAGTGCGTATGTTCGCCCCCATGTCCAATAGGCAATTGAATCCTGGCATCCATGGCTGAAACATGATCTTAATGCACTGGAGCAGCCACAACACCGGGCATTTAAGAACGTAATTGGAATGCGTAAGCTTTATTACCAGGAGAGGCTGCAACGACTGGGATTGTTCAGTGGAAGCTATCGCAGACTACGAGGCGACCTGATTATGGCATACTTGATTCTGCGAGACCCACATCATGTGTGCCGACCTTTACTGCAACACAGCAGCAATACAAACCTGAGGGGCTACTCATCGAAACTCGCTGTACAGTATAGCCGCCTGGAGTGCCGCAGGAATTTTTTGCCATTAGTGTCTATCACCCGTGGAATGCTCTCCCAAAATCGGTCGTCTCTGCACCGACACTAACAGAATTTAAAAGACGGTTGGATGATGCACTCATCCACTTATATCTTGTCACTTAGCATCACGTCTCCAGCCTACACCTGGAGTTTACCATGGAATAGTTTGATGTTAACTGCGGGTGCTGTGAATCTAAGCAGATTGCAGGACTACGGAGGAGCAAACGATAAGTTCTTATTTTCATATTTAAAGTATTAACTGTTTTACTATGATAATTGCCATTATTGTTATGTCGATATCCCCAACAACTATTCAACGGGACTTGTGAAGCAACGCTACTTAACCCGTATAAATTCATTATTCAAAAGCTCGAGTGAGACACCAAAGAGTTCTTACCGAAAGGCAACTGGCGGACTAGAGTATTGCTCACACGGTGTTCCCACCAGAGGTGAGCAATGCTCCGTGATCAAACACGGCCAGAAGTATAACCCATTACATTCTGCTGGCGCTTCCCTAAGACACTGTAAAGTTATTAAATATATATGACACTGACGCAAAATTTGTAATCATACGACTGAACTTATAGGGAAGTTACCAATCACTATCAGTTTTGAATCATTTCGGCTGACCTGTAGTCTTAAGGATCCCAAGCCTACGGGTTAGAATCTGCGTAGGGGAGCGGGCGAACACCCCAGTATCCTTATCCTAAGTGCCTCATGCTGAGGTTGATTTTGCATTCATGATGCTTCTTCACCGCAGCTGGGCTAATCCAACTTACACTTAATGTAGGTCTTTTTAACTTGGATAAAAGGGATTTCCCTTCATTTGATTTGTTCAATGCTATTACTCTGATGCATATTCTGTGTCAATTTTGTGTTTGGTTTTCTTTAAATTCTATGTTAGTTGTTCGAGATCCCCGGTGGGACTGCGCTTGGTGTAAATGTTGACAATGTAGCTACCTTTCCAAGACCCTTCCCCAAGATTACTGATTCCAAGAGACTGTGAATCGTTGCTCGGGGGTGGAGTGCACGGATTTTGTGGCCGTGTTAGACTCAAAGAATGGTTCCATCCAGTGTGGAGCGGACTACGGCCCAGCCACCGCCTTGTGTACGTCTGATACGCATGATTCCCTACATAGATAGACATGAATGCTGCTGCTGTGCATGTTGAAGGAGTGTAGGCCGGCTTTGCTGATGAAACATGGCTCCATCCACATGCCTCCCGGTCTTGTTCCTTCGGGTTTACACTGGAGATGTGGTGTGTGGATAGAGCTGTGGGTGGTGCAGCGCAAGCCACCCATGGTCGCTCTGTAGGCGTAGGCGTCCTGTAGCTGTCCTATGGAGTCCATAGTGACAGGTAAATCCGGAACCGGAGGCTGCCAATAAGATTGATCACCAACGGTGTACAGATATTGTGCCATGGCGGAATAGGAAACCAGGATGAGAGCAAAGGAAGAAAACAAACAATTTTTGTCCATTTTACCAATCATAGCTTTTGAGTTTTTTGATGTTTTTTATTGGGGGGACGGGGGACGGAAGGGAATCACCGCAACAAGCAGAGATACGCGATCGCCACTGAGTTCGGTTTTGGACCATGACATACGTGCGACTAACAGTGGTTGCGGCACCTTAGCACCGGTGCTGTGTATAGGCGTTCACTTGATGCTTTTTTCCGCCCAACCCAAGATTACCTTAATTAATGCAATGCTTCTATTACCTTATGGAAAGTGTCCTTAAAAAGGACGCCAAAAGAAAATGGATTAATGCATACAGTGAGAGTTAGCCTTGTCGCTGATCCGTACATCACGTCATCATCACCATCAATACACGTCAGCCGAGAGTGGGAAATATACCTCAGCTAATGTGCCACAATACAAAAAAGATCGGAGATTAAACAATACGGAATTTAAAAAACAATAAGGTAACATAATGTTAAATATCACATTATGCGTAGGGTTTGAGTTCGTTGTTAAAGGAGGAAGCTAAACGAGAGGGGGGACGAGAGACTCACAGCATAAACACCACTGAGGTCCGCTCTCCACCATGTCAGCTAGTGTATCCAACTAAACGTGTTTATCGCTTTTCGGTCCCCCCCCCTACCCCGACGGGCGGAAGACACCAATCGACGCCAAGTTCGAGATGAGGGATTTCATTCTTCTTCTCGGCCTCTCCACTTCTTCTTCTTCTTTTTTCATCCAGACACCGTTCGCGCAAACAACGCACGACGCGGGAGTCGATGTGCTGACGTGCACAAAAGGTGGCCCAGCCATCGCAATCTGGTGCATGACATAACGGTGCTGAGCGGTTCACTCGCTCTTTCTGCACCAAGCAAGCGGCGCCGAACACGCTTAGTGTTCACGCTGTGTTCCCAGCAGACATGACATAAGCTGCGAAGGCAGCAGTGGTCGAACGTAGCTAGCCTCTTTATGTCTATCGAATTGATGGAGCAAGTTTCGCAACCATATAGAAGAGTTGAATGCCCGGCTGCGTTGTAAACTCAACCCTTCAGGGCAAGAGTGATATCGCGCCGGCTCCATAGGTGGCTGAGATTTGCACAAGCGCCTCGAGCTTTCGTAATATGATTCGTGACTTCATCATCGATCCCACGGGAGCTAATACAGCATCCGAGATATCTGAATTCCTAGACAACTAGGTGATCAGCACCAATGGTTCGTGTAGGAGTGGATTCCTGCCAATTCTAGAGAAGTATATTGCATTTCAATAATGCAAAGCACAGCCCAAAACGACTGACAACCAGAGCTAATCTGTCTACTGCAGTTTGATACGTTTGGGTACTGTCACATTTGAGAGAAATGTCGTCAGCATACTCCAAGTCAAGAAGTCGGCCACCAGGAGGCAGCTTTACACCGTTTACGCCGTGCCCAGTGTACGCCGTTTCCATGATTTCATCAATGGCGAAGTTAAAAATCAAAGGTGACAGCGAGCAGCCTTGTTCCAGGCCGCTGGAGATATTAAAAAGCGGTGGCATTTGGCCATGAACCGTCATTCTGCTCGAACTATGCGCGTGCAGCGCTCCTAAGACATTTACATATTTCTCTGGGACACCTTTCCTGAATAGACAGTCACAAAGGGAAAATCAATCCACCGAATCGAAAGCACCATTGATATTTAGGAACACGACTACAGTGGGTCACCAATAAACATTGTGGTGCTCCGAGGAGTGAGGTAGTGTGATGTGGTCAAGTAAACCTCGAAACTGACGAGGTCCGACCTATAAACGAAAATAAAGAATGTGAAAATTTATATTAGTGTCGTCTCACTCCTTTCGGGGTTATGAATGGCGTGGCGTGATTTCAGAGAGCCATAAGTAGTCCTATAGGACGCGAAGAGCTGTCTGGTACTTTTGAACATGTAGACATCATCATTTTCGGAAATATGGTTGAAATCTCGAGCGTTTTCTATGGCACAAAAGTATGGACTGACATCTAACCATGACAAAAGTATCGTCAGAGTGCGGAAAATTAGTTTTAAGTATTCAAAGGCAAACTCGGGCCGGAGCCCGATCGATTCAGATCAATACGTGAACATCCTCCACCGCACGATCTGAAGTTGGCCTATTACTCCCAATGGATCCCTAAGTTTTCTGATAAAATTCGTTGTATCATTCATAAGACAACTTTTCCGTTCCCCGAAAGTGTTAAGGAGGCTTTCGACAAATTGAAGCAAGGGCTGGAGAAAGTAGAGCTGTACACGTTTGATACCAAAATGCCTTTGGTCGTGGAAACGGAAGTCTCAGACATTGCCATTGTAGCAACTTTGTACCGATGCGGTTGACTGGTTGCATTTTTTCTAGATCCCTGTCGGTGACTCAGAGGAGCCATTCGGCAACCGAGAAAGTAGCCACAAGCATTGATGAAGCTTTTAGAGAGTGGAAACTACCACATCGGGAATCATTTCAAACCCGGTATTGACCAGCTTTTCGTTGCATTTATGTGCGATAACAGGCGAAAGAGTAAAATCAAGAAAGACAAAATTATGACGTATGGAGTTGTTTTCAGTTCGACATTGTTTACCGTGCAAAGAAGAACAACTTCGCAGCCGACGCGTTATAACAGACCAGTTTTACTACTTCTATGACTTTAGTCGATTTAGACAAACCGCACGTTCAGTTGTGTCACCCTGGGAGTTAAGTGACTATAGAATTTCATACGTTCCAAAAATCTTTCACTTTTCGTTGAAGACGTCAAGTATGTCATTTCAAGGTGCAAGTCGTGCGCCGAATTAAAACTCCGTTTTTACAAACCACCGAAGGGCAAACTAATTAAGGCTACAACTCCATACGAGTGACTCGGTATAGATTTTAATGGTCCCATTCAATCCACAAAACAAACGATTCCTGTTAGAAATAACACAAAATATTTTCAATTTTATGCTGCGTGATTTGTGAACTGATTCCACGTGACTTTTAATGTTTATTTCAAATGTGAAGGCCGTTTTCCTGTATGCTCTAGTTTTCATATATTTTGCTGGTTTACAATAAAAGAAATTGCCTATCAATCGTTTCGATTATGATCACGGCTCACTCAGGTCGACATAAATGTGCAAATGAACGTGATGCATTTTGTTATATATGCAACTGTTACACAAAAGTTCGTCAAAGGAGAAACATCAGTTCGTTTGTAAAATGTGTCTCTAAAACATACTTTGAAATACCTCTTGGTGACCAAGAACAAAAACGGACACTTCACAATGCGTGAAAATATATTGTGAGGAAATGATACGTTACTGTACGAATGGCTAACACAAAGGCCGGCCATTTTGAGTTCCCATGGTTTGGCGAGGACCTACGAACCACATAACTGACTGCTACTTTTGTATAGTTAATGCAAAAGCTATTAGTAAGAAAAATCGGCATAAGATCCCTTATTCCAGTAGTTACTCTGCAATTCGACCCACTCCACAATCTGAAAAGTTTACAGTTCCAAGATGTAAAGGTTTCGCTTCATCAGATGATTAAGTCAGTGGAAGTGAAAAAGGGGCCCGGTTACATGAATCGGGTCCAAATTTTGAAAACTGCAACTGATACTGGACTTTCATTAACTCCTCATCAATTCAATCAACAAGAACCGAATGATTTCGTGAGTGATTTTGGCTCTCCAAGAGAATGGTTTTCAAACTAGTTGGAAAAAGTCTATTTAACTGCACATCAACAGTGCCCTAGTTCCGAGAAAGTGATCAGTTTCCTGGCCTCTTTTCCAGAAGATAAGCGATTTGCTTTGCCACGGCATTCCAAGTTTCTTATTGAAATTTGGGATTGCCTCGTACAATACACGAGAGTGGAGATTATCATGCAGCCACTTCCCTTCAGAAATTTCAAGAGAGTAAGAACGAACAGCCTTTATGCGATATAGCCTGAATTCAGATTATTTCGTGTCTTCTCATTCAGCCGCTTACAGACAAATCGTGGAAAGAGTAAAGGAATGCAATTGAAAAAAGTGGGTCAATAGGAAAATCAATAAAACACTGAGCAAACCAAGGTCATTGCCTGCGTCTTACCAGGGCAAGGTAAGATTGGCCACAAAGTCTACCTGTTTGCAAAGGTTTGGTTTCATTCGTCGGATGGCCGAGGCTATCAACTAGGATCATGGAACATGTTCCACGGAACCTGGCAAATAGTGGACCTAAACTCCCTTCCAGCTCCATCGCTCAGCATCTGCTCGATTGTACCTTGTGCGAAAACCTACGTGACGCATTCAAGGTTATCAGCAGACAAAACAACGCGAGCTTGCTTCGTTTCGCTGAAGCCTCGGTCATCCGACGAATGAAACCAAACCTTTGCAAACAGATAGACTTTGTGGCCAGTCTTGTCTTGCCTGGTAAGACGCAGGCAATGATCTTAGTTTGCTCAGTGTTTTATTGATTTTCCTATTGACCCCTTTTCAATTGCATTCCTTTACTCTTTCCACGATTTGTCTGTAAGCGGCTGAATGAGAAGAGTGATTAGTTATGGATAGTCTCAAGTGTGCCCTACTGCATAATGGCAATGTATACGGAGCAGTTCCAGTAGGTTACACAGTGTATTTGAGAGAACACAATGACATAAAAATAGTTACTGACCTCATCAAATATCATGAACACAACTGAATAGTTTGTGTTGATCTGAAAATGGTGAGTTTCCTTCTTGGTCAGCAGACAGGCTACACAAAGTTCCCATGTTATCTTTGTTTGTGGGAGCTCATGAGATATATTGGACAGAGGAGTCGCCAAAATGTGAAACTCTGGGGACTAGCATGTCAAACATTGTGTGTGATTCAAGCGTCAGCAGAGAGAAAACCATAATTCCCCCAATGCGCTTGAAAGTTGATTTTAGGAAGCAGTTCCTAAAGATTTTGAATACTGATGGTGAAGGGTTTCAGTACACAGTTCCAGCTTTTTCGTCTTTGTCTCTGTTGAAAACTAAAGCTAGCGTTTTGAAGGCCCTCAAATTCGCGCTCTGGAGCATGATGAAGACTGTCTCGAAGATGAATGTTAAGGAGATGAGTGCGCAGTAATCATTTGTGACAGTTATAAAATAAGAATAAAAATAAAGCAGTAGCTGTACGCCATATATATATATATATATATATATATATATATATATATATATATATATATATATATATATATATATATATATATATATATATATATATATATAATACACAATCTGTGGTACAGATATTGTGCCATCGGAATCATGGCTGAATAAGAAAACAGTATGAATAATAAGAAAAGAGCAACAACAACAAAAGCATTTTCTGTCCAGCTTACCACGCAATGTTTTTGAAATTTTTTTCTGTTTTGTTAAGGGGAGGAAGAAGTAACACCGCAACACACCGATGTACATGTCCGCCATTGACATAGACCTGGATCCATGGCTTCCAATGTCTTCAACCAGCAAGTATTCGCATCTCTCGGACCCAAACCAGATAGTCGACAACAACCGACCGAGGCCAACTGTTTCGTCAGCTTTTTCATGCGGCTTCTCCATGCTATAGGCTGTCCATCAGACCGTCTCTTCCAGCCCTGTTCAGCAACGGAAAACAACGCACGACGCGGGTAACGCTAAACAGGCATGCGCAATACATGTCCCAACCACAGCAGTTGATGCAGTGAGACGAGCTCCTCGAGCGAATGGCTTCCACATCCCAAGACACGCTGTTTAACTTTTACATTGTTTACGTGGTGCCGCCACCACACACGGGCAATGGACCGCAGACAGCGGTGCCCGAAGACGGATAGCCTGCGCAAGTCATCTTTATGAATCGGCCAGGTCTCGAATCCGTACAATAGTACAAAACGAACAGTTGCACAATAGACCCGCCCTTTGATGGATAGACGAATGTCGTGGCGACGCCACAAGTGCCTCAGCCTAGAAAAAGCGAGGCGTGCTCCCGAGACGCGCATCGAAATTTCATCTCCAACAGCCCCGCCAGCAGTGATGAACTTCCCAAGTAGACAAAGCTCTCCACAACCTCCAGTGTCTCACCACCCAAAGTGAATGAAGGCAGAGGCACCCGCCAGTCTTGGAAGAGAGCCTTGCATTTGGATGGCGAAAAGTACATGCCATACTTTGATGCTTCAATCGCCAAGCGGTTTGGTGCAAGTTGGATGACATGTGGACCGTCACCCAGCAAGACGATATCATCAGCATAATCCAAATAAATAACTCGACTACCTGGGAGGAGCTCAACGCTAGCGTTAAACGAATTGCCCAGAGCGTTCTTCAGGACATCCTCAATGGCAAAGTTGAATTAGGAACGGAGAGATAGGGAATCCTTGTCGAACTCCACTGGAAACCACAAAGGTAGGCGAAAGCTCGCCATAAGCCCTAACCCTTCCCGAGGTCAGACTATAGAGAGCGCGCAGTATGGAGAGGAACTCCTCGGGGCAGTGCTACAGTACCGTACGATCGACAGTATCGAAGACTGCACGGATATTCAAGAACACAGCAATCGTTGGCCTCTGATACACATAGCGGAGCTCCAGGATCTGGCGGAGTGTGAAGATTTGATCGATGCAGCCGCGACCAGGGCAAAACCCAGCTTGTTCTTCTCGCTGCAACACTTCGCGCGTTGGGGATAGCCTTCGAAGTATGATGGACACCAGCAGCTTGCAAATGACAGGGAATAAGCTTATGCATCTGTAATTGGAGCAGATTGTGCGCAGGCCTTTTTTGAAGATGCGGACGACTATCGATTCACTCCAAGATGATGGAACTTTCTCTTTCGACCAAATGTTCGAGAAAGCGGTGAGTTCTTGAACTAGCGAAGTGCCACCATCTTTAAATAGAGCTGGAGGAGGACCATCAGGGCCGGGGGCTTTATAACGCTTCATGTGCCGGAGCTCCTGCTCGAGTTCCTGGTAAGAAGGGGGAAGCTGTGAGGGCAGACCACTCGGCCCCAACGCGAGCGCCAGAGGTAGCAGATGGAGCTGGGGGCCAACAAAACTGCGAGCAAAAATGTTCGGCCCATCGCTCCAACAGTCGTTGTAGATTGGTGATTAAGGTGTCATCCTCTTCGCATATGGTTTCACTTATACCAGATCGAACACCTACGGTGACCCGAATGATGGAAAAGCTTTCTGGTATTACCAGAGACTAGCAAGCTCCATCTCCCTAGCACGTTCACACCACCAAGCTTCGCGGTACATGTGCAGACTCCTGCGCAACTCTCGACCAAGGGTTTGGCGTTATTCACTGTGTCTGGAATCCGACGAGATCAAGCGGCGTCTGTCCATCAGCGACAAGGAGACGGCGGAACTCCAATGCTTCGGTGGGTGACGGGCAACTCCACAAGTATCGATACTGGCGGAAACTAGTACGATCGGCAGTCCGTTACGCTTGCGCGCCATCCGTAGCTGATTGCTATCTGGTCAAGCTGGGAGCACTCTTGCGTTTGTGAGGGCGGGCGCCAGGTAGCAGTGTGTCTCATCGAGTGCCGAAAACTAGTGCTCGAAACATACAAGCGATGATCAGAGCAAAGAGCAAGCAGTCTGTCTTCACTGTCTGATCGACTGCCACCGAGACCAAAACTACCCCCAAGGTGGTGCTCGCTTGGTGGAAGGCGGCCAACCCGTGCGTTAAAGTCCCCGGCAAGAATAACTAAATCAGTCCTTTTGGCAGAACGTAGAAATTCATGTAGCCGCTGGTAAAAGCTATCTTTAACTGCATCCGGTCTGCAGTCTGTAGGGGCGTAGGCGGAGACGACAAACAAGGCACGCTTAACTTCTCGACGCCTGCTTACGTTACATGAACCTCGTAGTCTGACTGCCCATAGCCTACTGTGGACTGGGATCCAGTCAAGCAGAACTGATTCAACCATGGCACTCAGTGCAACCCCAATACCAGTTTGGCCAGTGGCGGCAGCTTCTGGGTCTCCAGAAGGCCGGAAGTGATATTTGGCGTCAGGGTTTACCGGAGAGACCAATCTGATGACGACGCTAGAGTCTTGTAATCTGGTCTCTGAAAGGCAACAGATGTCTACTGAAAGCGTTTCAAGTGTACGGGCTAGACATGCTTGTCGTTCGATTTGCATCAAAGTTCGAACATTAAACGCTGTGAGGATGAATGGTGAACCAGGTCGAAGAACTGGAGTTTCGGTGGAGTGAGAGGCGGCTGCGATGGTAGAACAATGAAAAATGAGAATTCGGCTGTTGCTTCCATCAGTTGCGAGACGTGGGTCGTTTGTGACGGTGACCAAAGAAGACATAAGAGTACATATAGGTGAAAGACGGGAGGTGGGGTGATCTGTGAGTAGACGTTATGCGGTTGAGTTAGCATAGAAGATAGGCATAGCAGGAGCAGTAGTAAGCAATGTGGTCCATGATTCGTCAGTGGACGTCACACTACCCGGTTACCTAGGCCGAAGTGGAGAGTTATCTTAGGGGGCCCTACCCCGAGCCTTTGATCAAAGATATAACCTACAAAGCAGCAGGGAGATGTGAGGGCATCGCAACCCGTTGGGAGACGGTGACCAAATAGATGGTTCATACGCGTTTCGGTCCATGAAGGAATGGGGGCCCAACGCACCCTATGCCTCTCAGGGAGGGGAAAAGGGCAGTGACTTTATTTAGTGGCGAGTCACATCTGCCACGTCGCAGTGTTATTACACAGACATTTGTGGCTCTTTACAGGGAGAACGCTTGCCAGGTGAAAACCCACCACGTCCTGGAACACTGCCGCCGAACCATTTGCTGGAACGGGAAAAAAACCCGAAGCACCCAGCTGGCACCACGAGGTTGTTCGGCAAGCCAGCCAGCTGTACGCCGTAAAGGCGCTTCGCCGCCGCGCGACCACCACCAGTCGCACACGGGCTGAGTATACTGCGAGAACGTCCGCCCCTTATACGGAATCGAACTGGTGACCTTATGATTGCAAGGCAGGCGTGTAGACCACGATCACCGGCTGACAGTTATACGTAATATCCTACAAAATAAGTCGGAACTGGAATTGGCTAATGAAATGTTCGCAGTTCACGATTTTTAGTGCAATATAAACGTCAAACTGCATTTCTTGAAGTCATTTTGATCAGACAGAAAGTGACGAACAAGTGGAAGGTTTTCATCAAGATTTGATGAGGATGGATGAAGGTTATATTAGAGAAGGTTGGACAAACACATGATGGCCGACTAATGTCGGAGCATGTAAGGTGACTACTCTAGGAAGATATGTCGGCGCAAGAGCTAGAAACGTATATTCTTACCCAATTGATGCCTGCCATGCATCCATCTTTGTGCAGAAGTTGTCAAATGAAGATTTTGTTTGTATAGAATTTTTCACGAAATAATAGATTTAAGAAACATCGGGTCACTGTGAAAATATTCTTTTCCAATACTATTTATAGCCGATTTTGATAAACTCCGTAGCTTACAGAGAAAACAGTTTTAGATTCAGCAAGATCAACTTACATAAGAAGCACTGTTAGTTTACTGGCAGCGAAAAGTTGTTGCATAATGTGATTGATCGAAAGCGGCAAAAGGATGTCGGTCGATTTTCTGAGAATCTGTAGTTTACAAAGAGAAACAAATGTCAGGTGGGGATTAAGCATGATTAAATTATATAAGAACCACTGTTCGTTTCCTTGCAGCAAAATGGTTGTTGCGCACGGTAACTGATGAGTATTCTCGATTCCCATTCGCATTCATTTGTCCAGAAATCTCTTCACACGCAGGCTTACGTGCTCTCACTGTTCGGAATTCAGTCGTTTATTCACTCCGATCGTGGGGCCACGTTTATGTTCGACGGATTGAAGACATTCCTTCTCCGTAAAGGCATAGCCAGCCGGTCGACAGCTTACCATCCGCAAGGTAACGGTCAAGTACAGCGTCTCAACGCAAGCTTGTAGAAGGCAGTGGTTTTAACTGAAGTCAAAAGGTCCCCCAGCACCCACTGGGAAACAGTACTTCTAGATGCGCTCCATTCTGTCCGATCGTTGTTATGCACCGCCACCAATGCCACTCCACATGAACGGACGTTTCCATATAATCGCAGGTCAACCAATGGCACCTCGTTGCCAAATTGGTTGATGTTACCAGGTTCGGTACTTATGGAAAGCAACCACAGAGCCTCGAAATACGATTTAGTAGTTGAGAAAGTAGAGCAACTAGAGTGCAATCCGTTTTATGCTCACGCGCGCTTACCTTTTGGACGTGAGCAAATTGTCCCGTTGTCGTAGTTGGCTTCTTGTGGGGAGCAAACAGGTGTTCTCAATGACATTCCTGAGAGAAATAAATCTATAAACGAACATATGGAGCAAATTGGTATAAACCCATCGGAGTTTTTCGGGCTAGCTGCATCTTCCAACACATCTATTGAATGTGCTCACATCTAGAACAAACTGACATACATTATAATCTAGGTCATAACGTACAGCAGCACTTGCACAGACAACGCGTGCATGCTTCTGAATTGCGCAACCGGAATGCGTAATATGCATTGTATTGTATTGTTTGTGCACCACTCTCGTTTCCATGTCGGGGAGAATGTTATGACAGTGTCGGATGTGGGTCCTGCATTTGTTTGTATTGTTTTCTCTACATACAGCTTTTAGCTTTATCGCTCACATACTCTGATACTCAGATGTGTGAATGAGGTCTTCATCTCCTCTTTCTGAACCGACACGCTCAGTTGCTAGTCAGTCATACCACGCTTATGCCAACAAGATGGGGACAGATTACAGGCGCCACCACCATCATTAACAGCGTCACATCTAAACTGATGCTTAGCTGCCATACAACCATTGTGATCAAAAAATGTAGTTATAAGAGAGAGGAGGACGTAGCGTAAAACAGTAATGCCATAAACAAACACTCGTTTCAGCAAATAGTTCGGCGGCAGTGTTCCAGGACGTGGTGGGTTTTCGCCTGGCAAGCGTTCTCCCTATAAAAGCCACATATATCCGTTTAACAACACTGTGATGTGGCGGACGTAGCTCGCCACTAAATAAAGTCCTCGCCTTTGCTTCATCCAAACGAAACATTGTATTCCAGCAATGTTATGCTGTAGTTCTGAGGAGCATTGGGCCCCTGTTTGACAAAAGAACAAACGAAAGGCGTATGAACTGAGCAATCAGTCATCTGCTCCCAATGGGCGCGATTCCCTGAATTCGCTCCGCTGCCTTGCGAACAGGCTATTCAGCCAAAGGCTCGGGGTGGTGTCCCCTAAGTCAACAATCTACTTCGACTTGGGCAACCGGGTAGTATCTCGCCCACTGACGAAACCATGGACATCGTTGTGTTGTGTTTTCTTTTACTATTTCTGTACCTTCGTTTGAATCCCATGGTTTCTGATGGCATCATGTCTATTCGTAGGCTTTTGCAAACACAAACAGGCAGTCCGGTTACGAGAGGACAGCAGATGCGTCACTGGTACTGACTGTGAGCAATGTCCTGTAGTATCTCGATATAAGCACAAAGTGGATCACGTGGACGGACTCCAGTCTGGAAGACGAGACGGACCGACCGCACCAAGCCTGCAGGCAACGACCTCATTTCTCTCTGCCAAGCTTACCTTTTTCGACCTCGAGCTTTCCGCCACCTTACATCTGGCAAACATAACATAACTGCCTCGGTAAGCGGTGAACAGACATATGTGCGTGACTCAGCGAACGCAATCTATTCAGTGCTACCTGTTGTTCTGAAGGACTAGCTTGATTATCACTAGCTGGCACTCGCCTACGTGCAGGATCGTTTCGAACAAGCTGGTGCCATCCGACATCAGATATGCTTCTCACTCAACGATTACCAAAGACATGAAGACCCCTCAGACCGAAGAGGCCAACTCTCATGACCATAAAGTAGGACGGTCCTAACTGCGGCCTTGTAAATACGGTCTTTTAGGCCGAAGAAAACCTCTATCGGACGCCACAGATGTTTCAGATTCAAGACAGTTCTGGCTTTTGCAATATGTGAACTGACTTCAGTGGTTATATGCTTATAATAGCTGATGTGGGGGTCTCTATTTACTCGCTGTTAAGAGTCAATGTGTCATCAAGTGGCTATTGGTCCTGCAGGCACGAAGCACTAACCAGTTATAGTGGGACGCCAAGTGACACTTGGGCAACCAATGTGCCTAAGAGCAATGCTACTAAGAAACAGCCAGTGTTCTGCGTATAGTTGCAACCGACGCTCGCCGTCGTTCGTATGGTCGGAGTTAAATCCATATTATCACCTAGCTGAGCTAAAAAGTTCTGAAGACAAAATTGTCGGGTATAAGGGGAACCACAAACTGTCTTGTACTACTTCGTGAATCGACTTCAGTTGATGTGGTCAAACGGGCTGCACATAAACGACTGTTCCCGGGAATCCAATCAACCAACAATGACTCAGCCTTGGAAATGAAAGCGATGCCCGTCCCAGTTTGACCCGTGAGTGCCGCATCAGCATCCTCGCATGCGTGCAACCAAAAGCGAGAAGACGGGCCGAGCTTAGTTAGTTCAACAACCACGTGAGAGTCACTGATTCTAGTTTCGAACACATAACACATTTCAATATCTAATGTGTTGAACGTTCGTGTGACTGCAGCCTGTTAACCTATTAATCTTAGAACGCGAATGCTGAACGTCGAGAAGGAAACAGGAGGTCGTGGCCTTATGAGGGACCGTTTCCGATAGACCTCTAGTGGGTGATGCGGCAAAATGGCTACACATGATAGAACTGCGTTGGTATTGTGGCTGCTGTCAATTAAGCTGCAAAATATAGTATGAAGGTTAGTACTGGGGATCGGGAGGGGAGTAAGAGAAACAGATGGCAAAGAAAAAAGGGACGCGCCAGCAGTAGCATGTTTTCGCTTATCTATCCTGTTGTACGCGGCAGATAAGGCGACTCGTGAAAAGCTGCACGACGACCGGTGCAGGATGTGTCATCTGTACGCAGTAACGGCACTTCGCTGTCGTGCGACCACCACCAGTCGCACGCGGGCTGAGTATACCGCGAGGACGCCCACTCCTAAGCAGATTGGAACTCATGCCGCAAGATTACGAGACAAGCTCGCTACCACTAGGATACGGGTCGACATGCAGGACGTGGTTGAAGTATGAGGAAATAGTCGTGTTCGTACGTGTGCTGAC
Organism: Dicrocoelium dendriticum; assembly: GCA_944474145.2. Lineage (NCBI taxonomy): Eukaryota > Metazoa > Platyhelminthes > Trematoda > Plagiorchiida > Dicrocoeliidae > Dicrocoelium > Dicrocoelium dendriticum. The sequence continues at coordinate 16,927 of CALYDF020000123.1, forward strand.
ATAAAGACCGGGGCTTCATTGATGGGTCGATTAGGATCCAAACCAAAGCCTTTGGCTCAAAAGCCTGTCCGCAGAGCAGCTAGGAGGTGGCAACGAGTTGGTATTACGGAAATGTACGCCATCTTACTGGCAAACCTCAAGCTGTAGGACCAGGAGACCGAGCTTGTCTGACCTCTTGCCATTGACCATGGTAGGAGTAGCTATCAATATAGCTTAATGAGTCAACGAGGTATTCAGACCGTCGCACTACGTTTAGATCGTATCGTCGCCATAGATCCTCACGCAGCCGGAGATATGCGGCAAAGTGTGTGCAGGATGGCGGTGTAATTCTCTGGTACCTTTTTCTCCAGCAAGCAATGCCATAAAGCAGGTCAATCAACCGAGGCAAATACAGCTAGTATGTCTAAGAATGCGACGATAGTGTGCATGTGGAAATGTGGCGGTATTCGTGGGATTGGCGAAGAGTGAAGATTTGATCCACATATCCAGGACTGTGACGAAAACTAGGTTGGTCTTTACGGTAGTGTGATTCGCGAATCGAGGATAGTCTATGATGCCTAGAGGCAACCGAAATGATTAATCCTTCGATGAATGACACATGAAGTGTGAGTGCTTTTCTTGAAAATCGGAACAAAAATTGACTCGCCGTAAGAGGAAGATAGTTTTTCTTCATGCCTGATTTCTGTGAAGAACGAGGTCACCTGGTTAATGATTGCCGCACCGCCGTAGATAGAGGCCTCTGGAGGAAGTCCGCCTGGTCCGCAGCATTGAATCGCTTAAGACGTCGAATTTCGAGGCAGACTTCCGCCTCTCTGAGTGGATCCAGTTGGACGAGCTACGGTAGGCAACAAGGTGTACTATGTGCATGGATGGACGGTGAAGACCAGTTGGATTGCGAATGAAAGTGCTTGGCCTAGCGGCCCAAGGACTTAGAAGGTTGGTGACCCATCCGCCTCGCAGATAACCACAGTGACACCAGGTTTCCTGAGGCCGATGGACCGAATGAGTTGGAAAAGCCTGCGAGTGTTGCGAGAGAGGGCAGCCGTCTCCATCTCGCGATCCTTCCAGAGACTTTGCTTGGGCTGCCATTTGGCAAAGCATAGTTGGGCTGAGCACACTGAAAAGCAATTTAATCGGACGGAACTCTCGGATTCGCACTCAGTCAGTGGTCGCCCTGCTCCATGAGCCGTGCTTTTATATCCACCCTCTCACAAACAGATGATACGGAGATCGAAGCGTTGCAGTTAGGTAAGACCGAGAGACCAGATGAACGTCCTCCAGCCGTTAAGGGGAGGTGCTCTTGTGGAAGACCCAAACGACGTTAGTGAAACCGTCCAAATCGACTAAAACGGCTGTTATTGTGCCGGTCCTCAAGGAGGCGCACATCAGGAATATGACAACCATAGAAGTATCAGTCTGATCCTCACCAATTCAAAGCTGCCTGCCTCTGTAGTTCTCCACAGACTGACGCGTTCGTGATAACTAAATTCCTGAAGAGTTAGCCGAGTTTTGTCGAAATGAAGGCTGCATCAATATCTTCACTTTACGTCATTTGTTGGAACATCAAGGTTTATTAGTGACACATCGTAGTTGTATTCCACGAAATCGGAGGTGCTTTTATTTGGTGAATGGATGTGCTTTTAGGATTGTTTGATCCGGAAAAGTGTGTCAGATACCATCATCATCAATAGATGTTAGCTGAGGGTGAGAAATACGCCTCCGCTAATGTGACGCAATACAAAAAGGGCCCGACCTAAAAAATGACACTACAAAAATTATAAAAGCAGGTAATATAATGCCAAATATCATACAATTAATTTTATGAGACCGTGATTGGAAGAGGAAGCTAAAGGAGAAAGAAACTCACAGCACAGGCCCCACTGGGGCCGGCTTCTAGCCATGTCAGCGAGTGTGTCCAACCAAACGTGTTCATCATCCTTCGAACCCCAGCCCAGTAGTCGGGATGCACCAACCGACGCCAACTTTGAAGTGAGGCTTTTCATTTCTCTTGACCAAGTTAGTGCTTGGTCTCCACTTCCATCCAGACCCCGAGCGCAAACAACGTACGTCGCGGAAGTCGGTGGGCTGGCATGCGCAACCCGTGGCCCAGCCACCGGAGCCTAGTGCGTGATATAATGGTTCGGCGGAGCTGTACGCCATCGAGCGCGTCCCCAGGTTGAGGGTCGAGGAACACTTTCCTTGTGAATGTAACTGTGAATAAGCCTCCGCTGTTCGCAGGCGAGATGAATAAGCAGTCGCGGACAATCAGCGGCAGCGTTCTAGAGCGTAGAGGGTTCTGGGCTGGCCACCTGGTGCCTCATTAAATATCACAAGAGCACGCAAGACGCTGTGTCAAAGCCAATGTGACTGGCTATAGGGTCGCTGACCACGCACTTCTAGTCACAGAAGTGAGTAGTTAATGGAGGGCGGATGAACAACCTCGATGGCCACCGATTTCTATGAAGGCGCATGAGCTACCCGGCTGTAAACGGCCTCCGTACTTCGCGGCGAGTCCGGTAGTCCAGGGAATCCTGGCCTCCTTGCTGCTTTACTGGGACTCTTTGGGCGCCCTGAATAGTTTGCCTCTACTCGAAAGTCATTTACCTAGATAGCCGACTCCCAATGGTTCGCAGTATACGTCAATCGTCCCGCGGCCTTGCGCGTTAGGTCTTTATGACCCAAGGCTCCGGGTGGGGCCCCCAAAGTCAACCCTCTTCCTCGATCTGGGCAGTCGGAAAGTACAATGCCCACATAACCTATGGATCCGTCTCAACAATTCTTCGCTCACTCTCTCCGCTCTTGCTCTATCTGCTCTCACTCTCTCGAACTGCTCTTATCGGCCGAGGTGCTGGCGGCTGAGGCTGCCAAACCACGTTTTGCCACTCCACCGTCTAGTCACTTTATTCCACGTTTGTTCATCCCAAGCTTGGTCTTCCCACTGTTTTTGAGTTCACCCCGTGCCGCCTTGGGCCAACGTTCTCGCTGTACGGATAAGAAGCCTAGGTCCGAGGATGCGCCAAGTCGTGTTGCGAAGCCAGTTCTAGCGCCCTGTTCCCAATTCAAGCTGGCAACTTACAATGTTCGAATGCTGATGCAGATTGGATCACAGGCAGCCCTTGCTCGCACTTTAGAAACTACGGTCATTGATGTCTGCTGTCTCAGCGAGACCCGTTTATAGGACCATAGCACGACGCTGTGACTAGTTTCACCGTCTGCGAATTCCACTGGCATTTCACTTTGTGCCTATCTGGAGACCCAACAGCCAAAGTCGCGGGTTATGCTGGCGTGGAAATTGCGTTGCGCACGTGCTGAGGCCGCGCTACTAGACTGAATCCCTGTTAACAGTCGACCATGGGCAATCCGACTTGAAACCTCAGTGAGACTGACAAGGCGCGAAGTTAACAGACGATATCTGCTCGTTGTCGCAGCGTACGTTCCCACAGATTGTAGCCCGGAGTCAGTTAAGGATGAGTTCTACGGTCAACACGGCCTCTTGCTGTCGAGCACTAGCTTTCGGGGATCCCGGCGACAACGCACCATCTAGCCAACAGTGGACACAAATTGACCACATCGCCATTAGCTATCGCTGGCGGGGTAGCATACAGGATTGCAAATCAATCCGGAGTACCTTTCTCAATTCGGATCACGAGCTGGTGTGAGCCAAGGTTGCGCTACGTTTTGGTGGCTCCCAGCAGCGTCTCCAAAAACGGCTTGACGTAACTAAGCTTTCTGCCCACGAACGTTCTCCGCGCATTTCAGGATGTCTTAGCCTCACGGCTGAAGACTGCCTCATGCACACACATTGAAACACACTGGACACATCCGCGGAGCTATGTACAACTCTGCAATCCTGGTCTGTAGCCACACCAGTAGTCCTGTCAACCACTGCATCTCAGCACGATCCCTCCGACTTCTCGAAGCCAGTCGAACAATTCCTGAGAGTGTTAAATACCACTCCCTAAGCAAGGCTACTAACGCTGAGCTCAAACACCTTCTCCGGGAAGATCGCGAGGCTTGGTGGACGCAGCGGGTCATTGAGATGGAGAATGCGGCCACCTCGGGCAATTCCCGTAAGCTTTTCCTCCTGATCAGATCTACTGGTGGCAAAAAGCCGACTGTAAGCGAAGTTTTATGCGAAACCAGTGGCGAGCTAATCCACTGTCAAAAACCCTGACTCGAGCGTCGGGCCGAGCATTTTGTGCAGCAGTTTAATTGGCCAGCAGCATCAATAAGTTCCCATTCTGGAGCAAATAGCGCTCTTTGGTGTTTAGACGCTTCACCACCATCCGAGGATGAGGTTGTCCATAAGCTTCGACTCTAAAAGCGCTACAAAGCCCCTGGCTCAGACGGCGGCCCATCACTTGTACAGGAGTTAACTTCTCTCCTTCAAAAGATCTGAGTCACTGAAGTTATCCCATCTGATTGGAGCCTAGCGGATATCGTGTCTGTCTTCAAAAAGGGTACCCGAACTGACTGCGCCAACCACAGCGGGATCAGTCTCATCTGTGTTGCTTCCAAGGCGTTTGCAGCTCTGCTTTTAAGGAGGCTCAGTCTGGTACGCGAACAGAGCATATGTGAAGAGCAAGCTGGGTTCCGCTCAGGACGAAGTTGCATCGAGCACATCTTTACACTAAGCCAAAGACGCAAGCGTCGCCAAACATTTATCCAGTCAACGATCGTTGTCTTCTTAAACATATGAGCCGCGTTTGACTCAGTCGAAAAAGCTGCTCTCTGGAGTTGCCTACTGAGAAGGTGAGTGCACTACTTATGAGTAGTATGGATATCAACAAGGGTGCACAAGGGAAACAAGTAATTTATGAGATGCCAGCAGACGAAGGTGTGGTGGAAAATCAACCGAACGACGCACACGAGGCAATCTAGACAGATGCCCGGTGAATGAAAGGTTGCAACGGCGCATCACTCTGGAAAGGTGCCGCGAAAGTCATGTGCAAAGTGGACTCGCGTTCGAGGTATTATGTTAATGAGACATCGGTTCTCCAATAAACAACTTATCCGTCCCTCATTGCGTTCTCAACAAGCTTACTTAAAGTCATTTACTCTCAAACCTCGGGCCGAGTGTGGGTGTATGGCGGACAATCGCCCCCCTTTAGTATCACCAGCAGGGTGAGACAGAGTCCCCAGCATCCCCCTTCTTGTGCAATTTCGCTATAGACGAAACGTTGGAGAGTGCTCTGGAGAACTGTGAACCAAGCGGCGTCGAGCTGCTTCCGCGGGACCGACTTCGGGATTTGGAGTATGCAGACATCGCCGCAATCTGCGCTTCCTCACAGGCCGCCCAATATGTCCTGTATAGGTTGGAGATGTCTGTCTTCCAGTTTGGAATGACCTTCGCACCATCGAAATGCAAGGTTTTCCTTCAGGACTAGCTAGCCGCTACTCTTAACCTTACCCTTCTAAGTCATTCATAGGGAGTGGTGGACAAGGTTGTTTCTCTCGGAAACTGCCTCAGCGCTAATGCTTTAAGAGAGGAGGTCTCTGAGCGTCTCCAAGGCCCGGTTTGCTTTTACCAATCTCCGCCATCTCTGGCGTCGAGGTAATTTGAGTCTCACTGAAGGATGAGTTTACAATGGCACAGCAGGCCGTATCCAGTGAACGCTATTTCCATGACTTCGTCAATCGCGAAGCTAAAGAGGAAAAATGACAGCAGGCAATCCTGTCTCACACCGCTGGAGAGAGCGGCGACAGTTTGCAGTAAACCTTCACTCTGCCCGAACTATGCGCGTACAGCGCCCTGATAAAGGATCCGTATTTTTCGGGCACATCCTTCCTGAGCAGACAGTCCCAAAGGGCACATTAACCAACCGAATCGAAGGCACCTTTGATGTCGAGAAACAGGACTATGGTGGGTCGCCAATAAATATGGCGATGCTCCAATAATTGACGTAAAGTAAAGATGTGGTCGGTGCAGCCACGATTTCGACGAAACCTGGCTTGCTCCTCCTTTCATGAGTGCTAGTCAGTCTGTTGAGAACGACAAACACAAGTAACTAAGATGGAGATCATACATCACTCTAGGATTGTCTCATTCAGAGCGGGAGCTTTGCTGTAAAATTGGAACTATTACGGAGTACCATTAGTCTATCGGGAGTCTCCTGCTCCCATAGATTCACTAGTAAGTCAGGTAAATCGTCCAAAAGAGCAGGTCCCCCAAATTGGAAGAGAGCTGGATGAAGTCCATCTGCCTCTGCAGCCTTGTAGATTTCAGCTGTCTGATCTCGCATTCGATTTCTGCGCGTGAGGGCGGATCCAGGGTGACATCCCAGGAAGTAGGGTGCTCATTGGCCGATGGCGAAGCTGGCAACTCTGACTGAACGAATGACCTCTCAAAGTGTCCGGTCCAACGCTCCAAGCGTTTTGGCAAGCTGTGGATCGGCTGTCCACTTTCGTCGCGTATGGTCTCGCTAACACTAAGTCCCCTGCTGCCCGTTTTCCGTGTCAAAGGGAATAACCTACAATAGTTACCAAGGACAGCGACCGTTTCCATTTCCGATGCACGATGAAACCATCAGACTTCGCGGTCTCGCTTCCGGCTAACGCGCAGTTTCGCCCTGAGAATTTTGCGTGTCTCATTATGTGTGCTTCCATCAGGAATATGCCGGCGATCATCCATGAGTTCGTAACTGTAGAGACCTAATATCGAGGTTGGTAATTTGATTTAAGATATGAGGACATGCCTACTGATAGTAACGTCTGGCGAATATGCGGCCAGTGATGTTCAACGGTGTTCAGTGAGCGTTTAATTAGCCCAGATGCCGGTGTAATTTGATACGCATTAAGAATACCAGGCTTCGTCAGTTGGCTGGTATCTGTGCGCGCACAGCAACGTTGCGGACCTCCGCCGAAATGCACCCCAAGGTCAGGTCAGATACAACGGACGATACAGGCTTGCGTCAAACAAACGTCCTGTTTCTTGTGCCGGTAAGTGAAGCGGCCCCCGGCACTTCGACGTTGGATTGATTCTTCTTGCTTCTGCAAAAGAAGGAAGCAAGAACAAGAGCAATCGTCGCACTTTCATGTGTCAGTATCAGAATACACTGCATATTCCAGTACAATTACAAGGTCAGATCAACACTCATCTGAGCCCCATTTGAAGGCTTCTACAGATTCATATTCCACTAAATCAGAAGATTATTCCAGATGTTAACCACTCGGTTTGTAAAGGATTTCGCCCTGGTGTCAAAACGAACCAAATGTCGTTTGAGTTGCAGGTGATGCTCGCGCAGGTGGTCTGACTTAGCTAACACAAAGGTATGGGCAGGAATGATATCACTGAGGTCCTTAATGATCTTAAAGGTCTCTATCAAATCCACTCCCAACCTACGCCGTTCCAAGTAAAATACTCCCAAGCTACTTAGGCGATTTTCGTACGACTTCCCTTGTTGACCTTCGATCATCCTGGTCGCAAGTTTCTGAATCTTTTCTATACATTTGGCGTCACTACGGAGGTACGGTGCCCAGGTCTGAACACTACTCCAGATATGGCCTAACTACTAGTTTATATAACGCCAAGAATACTTCTGTTTTAGGGTTACTTAGCACCCTCCTAAGGTGAAACAACTCTTGTCGCGCTTTATCGGCAACATGAAGACACTGTGCCGAAGGCTTAAAACTGTTCAATATGATGACACCTAGATCGCGGGGTTCATCGGTACACTGAAATGACAGAGATCGCGCAGGAGACTGTACTGCAATTCCACTACCACTAATGGTCAATAGTTGGCATTTATTGGCATTCAGAGGAAAATCACGTTGGCTCGACCAATTCACCACTGATGATGTCCTTAACCTACGTCACTCGGTTTCCCCTACTAACTAGCTTTAAGTCATCTGCGAAGATATAGCAGGGATGTACAAGAAGAGGAGCCAGGTCATGTATAAACATAAGAACCCCCCCCCCAAGTACCGTCCATGTTGGATTTCGTTTTTGCCAAGTCACTAGACTTCGTAGGTGACATCACTTAAAGCTCTCCCTTAGGTGCCAGTGATCATGTCTGTTTATCATTCAGGTGTACGCTGACCAGGTGTCACCAGAGCATCGCTAAGCCATATCCAAACATATGGCGTGTTAACTATCAGCCAATGTGTGTCAAGGCTTCTGGGTTGCGTTGCGAAATGTCGGCGGTCGATACGGTTCAGGTGGCCTGGGATAAATTTAGGTCTTATCTCACAGATGTGTCCACTCCCTACATCCCGCTTGCAAAGAGAAAGGAGACACGACCGCGGCCGCCGTGGATAGATACTACTGGCAAGTACCTGCTCCAGAAGGGTTCTAGGTGCTGGAGGACCAACCGTGCGGCTCCATCAACTAGCACCTATGATAGGTACCGCTAGGCTACAAATAGGTGTAAACAACACTTAAAGGAAGCTCGGCTGTTGTGCGAAAAGGAATTGGCTGATGGAGCTTCGGAAAATCCGAAGAAGTTCTTCGCTTATATCAAGAGGCGCTGCGGTTCAAAATCGGAAACATGGAACTCATGCGTATCCGAAATCAGATAAAGCTCATGTACTTGGTGAACAGTATGCAGGGGCTTTTGTAAGTGATGCCGCGTTGACTAGCGTTGACATTGTCCCCAGAGTACCTGAGGGTTCTTATTTAGCTGAGTTTGCTGTGGTGGAAACGCAAGTCCTTAGGCTGCTTCAAGAACTGAACCCTTCTAAAGCAGCTGGATCTGATTCAATTCACCCGAAACTTCTGCATGAGTTGGCGGTGGAACTAAGTGGACCGCTGACAATGATGTTTCAGAAAGCACTTGACAATCGTACCTTACCTACTGAAAGGAAGGAGGCTGTCATCTGTCCTATCTACAAAAATGGCGACAGGAGTCTGTCAGCCAAGTATAGGCCAGTCAGTCTGAGTAGCGTCGTGGTCAAACTGCTTGAAAAGCTGGTGAGAGATTCGTTGGAAGGTCACCTGTATAGGTTTAATCTACTCAGTAGTGCACAACACGGATTCCGGAAGGGGTTTTCGTGTCTGCCGACGTTGTTGGTTGCTAGTGAAGCTTCGGCCGAGGCAGTGGACTATGGCCAAGTGATGCATGTGCTTTTCGTCACCTTTTCAAAAGCATTTGATAAGGTACCCCATTTGAGGCTATCACGGCGTATCCGGCCGCGCCCTTCACTGGGCATCTGCATGCTTGCAAGGAAGAGAGCAGTGTGTACGTGTGGATGGCAGCTTAGCCATTAGGCAACCGGACCTTAGCGGTGTCCCACAGGGATCGATCGCTGGACCGATGCTGTTCTCCATCTACGTAAACGATCTCCTTGGAGACCTTGGGGTATCACCCCTATCGTTTGCTGATGATCCTAAGCTATGGAATGTTGTAAATGATCCTGAAAATTCTCAGGCTATGCAGTATGCCCTGGACAGGCTCTGGGATTGGTCTACTTTGTGGCTACTGCCCATTAAGCAGGCTGTGTTCCGTTCTTCATGTAGCAGCAACTTTCCCACCTTCGAGACACGCGATCGGTTGCGTCGAACTCCCCCTTGTCTCCAACCACGTAGACCTAGGCGTCTTGCATTCCTCGTCTTCGCATTTTGGTGACAACTGGAAGAAGGCCGCAAGTAGGAGTTTCAGAATGTTGTGGTTAATACGCCGTTCTTCCGGGGTCTTAACTACCGACATATTTGTGAAGCTGTTCTCATCTTTCGTCCGGCCCCATCTGGAATACTGCGTCCAGGCTTGCCCGCCATGTCTTGTTGGAGACAAAATGGAGTTCGAGATTGTTTTGAGAGTGGGTACCAGATTGGTCGTGGGGTTACGGGGGCAATCGTACCCCGTGCGTCTACTTAGCTTGGGTATGTATTCAATGCACTACCGACGGCTTCGAGGAGACCTAATCCTTACTTACCGCCTTTTAACAGGGAAGCTTGAACCAGACTTGAGCTGGCTATTTAGCCAGGCTAGGTTGCCTTGTCTTCGCGGTCATCACATGAAGCTACGAAGCCGCGTTCCGACCGGATCAGGGCGGAAACTCGGTTATCGCGTAGAGTTATCGAGCGTTGGAACACGCTTCCAGAAAGTGTAGTGAGTGAAACTACGGTTAAGGGTTTCGAGCGTCAGTTCGACGCTCTTGGGTGGCAACACGAAACCTTTCCCTTCTCCTGACCATATCCAACTTCCGACTTTTAGTTCATATTCTGTCTTTCTCCTCACTCGTTTGTATTATCCTTCATTTAAATGACTTTCCTTTCTCTTTATCTTCCATTTTCTTTCTACCACTTCCTTATTTCACGTGACCTACACAGCGGGGACTGCTAGCGCAGGGAACATGGGCAGTAATTGGTTGACCAGGGTGTGTTTCGTGTGTTTCATTTTAGGTCCATCAAGTCCTCCTAGCACCTTATCATTTCCTGGCTCAACGATCCGCTCAAGAATGAAAACTCAAGGGATTTTCTTATCGTTAAAGTCCCATCTGAATCTGAATCTAGCATTGGTCATTGCGGAACAAAACCCCACAGAGAACCACTGAAGCTGCATTGGAAACAGCTGGATCCCCGTAAACTAAAATGAGAATCTAATAAATGCTTGGAATGTTCCTCGGTCTCGGCATCGACAATGGACTCCGGAAGGCGGTTCGTCATTCACGACGCGAGTGGATAAAGCCAGGCTGAATCGCACTCCATGACAGTTTCATACTGTGGCCTCTTGTCGAACTCTGTGTTGAGATGAAAGAATTCCCGTAATTCTCTCCCCAACTCTCCTCTAGGAATACGTCGGGCGAAGATCAAGTCTCCGCCATGACGGTAATCCATGGGAGAGGTTCAGTTGTTTGAGTCGGAGAATAGGACAGGTCCTGCAGCTCAGGAACAGATTTGGATCCACGCCGTTGAAGCTTCTCAATCATAGCAAATTCAAATTTCGTAAGAGGGTAGGCGGCAGGTTTCCCGTATTCAAGAAACGGGCGTACATGTGAAGTAAACAGGAGTCGGAAGAGCCAGGGGGTCAGGCGAGAGAAGGCTCTACATATTGAGTGAAACACCCAGTAGGCCGCAGTAACCTTTTTCTTGGTATCTTTATTAGATATGAGGTCAGGCGAAAATATCACTCCCGGATCCCTCTCCTGAGTGGCGTTTCTGAGCAAAGAACCACAAAGATGGAAGATTCCAAATGGGTCAGATGCACCAACTGGAAGAACCGAACATTTCTCACGGTTCGTTGGCAACTGTCACTCAACTGACCTACATGTAGCAGGTGGAGTGTCAATTGTAACATGTCAGCATCTTCCATACTGGATACCTCCATCCACAGCTTCAGGTCGTCGGCGTAGATTAGGCAATCCGCCTGGAGTGTGGACGGTAAGTCATTGATGAAGACGTTGAAAAGCACGGGGCCTAGGACAGAACCCTGTGGGACTCCACTAGTCATGAGAACAGGGGTGGAAATGTTTCGTTTACTTGCACCTGCATCGTGCGGTCGCGAAAGAAATCAGAGATCCAAGAGATTCCCGGCGATACCGATTCCTCGGAGTTTAAGCAAAAATCGTTCATGCGGGACCCTGTCGAAGGCTTTGCTGAAATCAACAAACAACGTCCTGGCGCTTACCGGAATCTAGCGACTTCGCCCATTTATTCTTAGCAAGTAGTAAGTTAGACGTACATGAGCGTGCCCTTCGAAAACCACGCTGTGCACATGAGAAGTGATTCAGTTTCTCGAGGTAGAGATGAAGAACTTGCTTCAAGCTCCGCTCCACAACTTTACATAATATCGACGTTAAGCAGATAGGACGATAGCTGGCTGGATCTTGCTGGATCTTTTGTATATGGGTTTGACAATTCCCACTTTCCAAGCTGACGGGGGAGGCCCAATTTCAAAGGAACGACGGAAAACCCGACAGATAGCGGATTGCTGAGCCAGGAAATGATAAGGTGCTACGAGGTCTTGATGGATCTTAAAAAGAAACACCCGAACAACACCCTGATCAACCAATTACTGCTCACGTTCCCAGCACTATCAGTCCCCGCTGTGTATGTCAAGTGAAGAAAGGAAGACATAGAATGGAAATGGAAGATAAGAGAAATGAAAGTCATTTAAATGAAGGATAACACCAAAGAATGAGGGCAGAATATGAACTTAAAGTTGGAAAATGGATATGGTCAGGAGGGGAGAAAGGGCGCTTATCTTGGACCTAGGTCTTAGCGCACGTCCCGCTAGGTATTCGCCGTCGCTGCAGTCCCCTTTGCCATCAACGGCATAGACTTTCCCAGACATTTCGACCTCTTGGTCGATGGGAAACGCCAGATGATAGTCGACACTGCACCGAAACTCAGTGCACGTGGCATCCCCGCCGATAGCGCATCTATAACACCGGTCTACACATTTACACAGACCGCGCCAGACTACGCCAACCTCTTTCCCCAGTATTTCAAGCTCGTTCAGCCAGTGAACGCAGTTTTGCCCGTGACATTCCAAGTCACAGACCACATACCGACGAATGGCTCCCCCGTCTCATGCCGTCCACGCCGAATATCGCCCGAGAAATTGAAGGTAGCTAGTATAATATTCCATCGGTTCGGCGTTCTGAACTCTTCCGTGTCCAAGTTCAAGTTCGGGTGGGACTGGAACGATAGGAGAATCCCGTGAGTGATCCATCTTGAGTGGTTGAGCCAGGAATTGATGAAGTGTTCAGAGTTATTGATGGATCTAAAACGGAACACCTGTATCACATCTTAGCAAAGCAGTTAATGCCCACGTTTCCTGCCCTAGCAGTCCCTGCTGTGGCAGTCACGTGAAGTAAGCAAAAGATAGGAAAAGTAATCGAAGGTACAGAATAAGGAAGTGCACTTGAAATAAGAAAATAATACCAATGCGTGAAGAAAAGTAGAGAATAGAAAATCGGAGTACGAAGATGCGAGTTACTCAGGAAAATGGAAAGGTTTCGTGTTGCCACCCAAGAGTGTCAAGTTGTCGCTCAAACCCCTTAAACGTAGATTCCCTGATAACACTTTTCGGAAGCATGTTCCAGCGGTCGATGACTCTGCGTGACAGCCGGATTTCCGCCCTAATCCGATCGGACAGCGGTTTGTCCAGCCTCAAGGAATGACCGCGTAGAACAGACAATCTAGAGGGACTGAATGGCCAAGACAAATCTGGACCAACTTTCCCAGTTAAGATACGGTAGGTTAGGATTAGGTCTCCTCTAAGCCTTCGGTAGTGCATTGAATGCATTTCCAACCTAAGTAGACGCTCGGGGTACGTCCGTCCCCGTAATCCCTCGACTAACCTAGTACTTACCCGTAAAATCTTCTCTAGCTACATTTTGTCCCTGACGAGGCAGGGCGGACAAGCCTGGACGCAGTATTCCAGATGAGGCCGAACGAAAGCTGAGAACAGTCTCGTAAAGATGTTGCCGTCAAGACTTGGAAAGAACGTCGTATCAACCACAACATGCGGAAACCTCTGCTTGCGACCTTATTCCAATTGTCGCCGGAGTGTAAAGCTGAAGAGTGTACGACGCCTAGGTCAACCTGTCTAGATACACGGGGGGGTTCGACCCCACCAATCAAGTACTTCGTAGTAGGAAAACCTCCTCCAATTCGAAGGACAGAGCATTTTGCCTGATTTATGGGCAGTAACCATAAAGTAGACCAGTCCCAAAGCTTATCCAATGCTCGCTGAATAGCTTCGGAACACCCAGGAACATCGACAATGTTCCACAGCTTCAGGTCATCAGCAAGTAGCAGCGATGGTACCTCAAGCTCCGCGGGTAGATCGCTCACATAGACAGAGAACAGCAGCGGTCCAAGGACCGATCCCTACGGCATGCCACTGAAGGCAGACTGCCTAAACGAAAAGCCACGGCCTACCCGTACACCTTGTTCTCTACCATCCAAAAAGCAGTCACCCAATGAAGGGCGCGGCCAGATACCCCGTAGGAGGTCAGCTTTTGCGCGAGCCTCAAATTGGGTACCTTGTCAAATGCCTTCGAAAAGTCGACGAAAAGCATGTACAGTGCGTGGCTGTGATTCACTGCATCCGCCCAACTTTCGCGAGCTACCAGTAGATTCGTCAGACAGGAAAATCCCTTCCAGAATCCGTGTTGTACATTGCTCAGTAGATTAAATCTACTCAGATGACTCTCCAATGAATCACTTACCAGTTTCCCGAGGAGTTTGACTAATACACTCGCAAGACTAAGTGGCCTGTAATTTGCAGGTAGACTCCTGTCCCCGTTTTTGAAGATGGGACAGATGACAGCTTCTTTCCATTCTGAAGGCAATGCACAGCTGTCAAGCGATTTCTGAAACACCATAGCCAGCGGTCCACTTAGTTCCGAAGCCAACTCATGCAACAGTTTCGAGTGAATTAAATCAGGCCCAGAGATCTTAGAAGGGTTCAAACCCTTGTAACAACTTCCGTCTCCGCCACAATAAATTCAGATAGTCCTGAACCCTCTGCGATCCTGCAAACCAGTTCAACGCCTGCCAAAGTTTCCCTTACAAACGCTTCTGTATATTGGCCACTAAGTACGCAGGCCTTGTCACAGTTCGTTTGCGCATGAGTACCGTCATCATGCATCAATACTGGAATTGACATGTTCGAACCGCAGCGCCTTTTGACATAAGCGAAGAATCTTTTTGGATTCTCTGAAGGTTTGTCCGATAACCCTTCCACAAAATTGAGCCGAGCATCCTTTAGATGTTGCTTACACCTATTTCTAGCCTTACGGTATCTCATAATTATCGGTGGACGGAGCATCTCGGTAAGTCCGCCAACATCTAGACCTCTTTTTGGGCAGATGCCTGCCAGTGGAATCTATCCAGGACGGCTGTGCTCGTGCCTCCTTTCTCCTTGTGACTGGGAAGAAGGGAGCAGAGACCTCGGTGAGTTAGGACTTAAATTTATCCCAGGCAACCTTGACAGCGTTATCGCCTGAGATCTCACAATGGAAAGACGAAACCTTGGCTCTTATTGATTGATAGTCGGCGTGCCATATGTTCGGGCGAGACTCAACAGTACTCTGGTAGCGTCTAGACAGAGTACAACTGAAGAGCAAACAGACATGATCACTGGAACCCAGTGGAGGTCCGTAAGTAAGGTCTCCAACAAAATCGAGTGACTTAGCAAATGTAAGGTCTAAGATAGACGGTACTTGGGCGTCCATGTACCTATTGGGGAGGTCAATGAACTGATGCAAAGATACTTGGAGCGTAAGCTCAAGTAGACCAGCGCCGAATGTGCCTGACGCTGAGTAGCAAGAAAGATCTGCCCAGCAAATCTCTGGGAGGTTGAAGTCGCTCATCACCAAAAATTCGTTTGTGGATTGGGAGTGAATGAAGCCAAGTAGCTCTTTAGTTACGCTCCCATGGCTTCTATACACAATTACAACTGTAACCTGAGCCGAAGATGTGCTAATAACAGTCGACAGAGATTCAGTAGTTTTGTCCGCCGACTGATATAAGCAAGTCTTCAAAACGGCAAGTTTACAGCTCACATAAAGAGTGACGCCCCCTCCCTGCCGGCCAGCAGAGCGATCGCATCTAAATAGTGCGTAGCCAGATAGATGTACTTCACCACCCGTGATGTCCTGAGATAGCCACGTTTCGGTGAATGCGAGTATATCGAGATGATACCCATCTACAAGCAGACCTATCTCATACACTTTATTCCTTAAGCTGCGCACATTACTTAGCACTATCTGAAGGTGTTCGTTAGATCCAGACCTGAGTCGTGCGCTACCAGAATGGGCAGTGGTAGGGCGGAAAAGGACCGCCGGCTGACTACCCGAAAACCCACTAACCGGAGACCTTGTTCACCGGTCGCTCGCCTGCTTTTGAGGTCTTTGGTGGCCTCCCTTAGACTCAGCCTATCGGTCAGCGGAAGGTCCGGCTGAACACTAATATTTGT
This sequence comes from Dicrocoelium dendriticum, assembly GCA_944474145.2. Lineage (NCBI taxonomy): Eukaryota > Metazoa > Platyhelminthes > Trematoda > Plagiorchiida > Dicrocoeliidae > Dicrocoelium > Dicrocoelium dendriticum. The sequence continues at coordinate 32,793 of CALYDF020000123.1, forward strand.
ACCTTTCAGCTTAAAAGCAAACCGCACGAGAGCGCTGCGTTCCTCCGGGGTAAAGAGTACAACACGAAGTAGCCGTGGTCGAGGGTTTGGTACATTAACTGGGACGTTCCCCAGTCTAATCAGCTTCTTGACAGTAACACGTGGAAAATCAGGCGGAAGAAGCTTCGTTACGCACATTGTAAGCCATTGAAGGTCGTCCAACTTGCGACCAGCAGGAAGGACAGCAGTAGATTCAACCGCGTTACGGAATATAACGCTACTATTCGCGAAAGGATCGCCACGACGGGGTGTATTAACCCCACGGGTTTTTGATTCGACACTTAGAGCAGTTGGCTTCACCACTGGTGATGAGACTGTCTTTATCCCCTCCGATGATGTAGCAACGGCAGCGTTTTTTCGCTCCATTGTCGGTCTTACATTTTTTGGGGTCATCGATTCCACCGAAAGATTTTAGGGCAGATTTGGTCTGCTTTTTTCTCTTGATAACGGGAGCAGGGTCCGGTGACGCTTTTTCGTTTTGAGCACAGTCAAACAAACCTTCAGAACATGCCTTCTCGGTAAGAGCCGAGATATCCAGCAGATTCGGCTGACAAGTAGTGTGTGTGGGAATCTTTGCCTTCGCACAACCGTCACACGTTTGACAAGTGACGACACTTGGCTTGTTTCCGGTGCCGAGACAACTATAACTTCTTGTTTAGCAGAGAGCTTACGGGGTTTCCTGGTTCTCTGTCGCTTAACACGAAGGGACCCTTGAAACAGCAATTCGGCGTCGATCAGGGTAGCTTTAGATACGACGTCCGAAGCAGCTTCATTTTTGGGGTCGGTAGCCACCTGGATGGATGACATAATGATTGGTGCCACAAGTTGATCTCCAGTGTAAGCGATCAAATCTGTGTTGTTGGAGACCGAAAGCATCGTCATCAGCAGATCAAACTTAAGACGAAGATCCGAGAGCATCGAGAACGAACGCACTAGATTTCGTAGCCGGGTATCAAGAGATTCATCTCTCGTACGAAAGGCCGCGGGCCTTTACCGGCGGCTGCAGCAATTGGCACAACCGAAAAGCAACTTTTCGCTGGAGGCCAGCGCTGCGTACTGCTCGGTATTTAGGTCCATACAAAGCTGGTGGTACCGTCGGTTGCAGACATCGCACTGCACACCGCCGGAATCGTCAGTTACTGGTATATTGCAGCTTGGATTGCCACAAAGTGCGATAACCTCAGAATCCAAGCCACCTGGAACAACAGCCTCGGTGCATTGCGAGACGGACATAGTGGAAAACAGTGGAATTATAACACGTATACAATAGTTAAACGACCTCAATAAAAAGGCAAAAACTGGGTGCAAAACGGGATTAAAACTGGGGAAAACCGGAAAAATTACCAGTAAGCGCCAAAGACGCTTTGACCAGAACCGCTTTAATGGATCCAAGATAACTTGGATCAGAAGAAATTTGACAATAATCCAATTCCGTTACAAGTGTTTATCCAAACACTGTTTTCCACAATATTGTAGCTGAAAAGCTCGAGCAGTATGGCACGCCAAAAAATCGAGTTACCGCGTAGCACTCAAGTAGTGCGACAAGCTGTAACGTAAAATAACTACCTCGTAGACGGCTGAACGCTCGAGCCGCCTAGTAAGAGGCTGATGTAAATGAAGCAGCTAAGCACGGAAGAGGGAAGAGTGCCGGAGAGAAATATGAGGGTAATGATAACAGGAAGCAAAACCGATCGACCTCTTACCTGTTAACGTGTTATCGTGACGCCCGCGGACCTGCTACAGCTAGTGCGGAGTTTGAGCGAAGCGACTGCCTAACGATAAGCTATTAAAGTGCTGTCCGGGACGGGTGCCTGGCACAGTCAGTGTAAATACTGGATCATTGGATTGTAGAGAGCAGAAGGAAAGTCCTTTGTCAGCTCCTTCACTTCCCAATCATTGCGTGGATGCCGTGAGTCGCTACGAGACGGTATTCCACAAGCGGCCGTAACAGCTACATTGGAAGAAGCAAGGTCCCAGCTTACTCATCAAGTGAGAATCCAAAAGTCGCTTGAAACATTCCTCAGTCTGCGTGTCGACCACATGTTTCGGCAAGTCGTTCCAGTCATTTACAATGGGGGTTGATAGAGCGAGAGTGGAGCGAACTCTGAGTCTTCTGGGTTTAAATAATTTCCAGTTGTCCCCAAGTGGAACTATTAGTGTTGACTTGGAAGAACGCTTGTAGCTCCATCCCCATTTCCCCCATCAGAATTCGCCTAGTAAAAATCAGATCACCTCTACGTCGACGATATTCCAGGGAGAACAGGTGCATCCGCTGTAGTCGAAGAGGGTAAGGCAAGTCCCTTAACTCCAGTATGGATTTCGAAGCACGCCGCTGGACCTTCTCAATCATGTTACACTCGAACTTGGTAAGAGGACAGATGGCGGGTAGTCCGTATTCAAGGATCAGGCGCACATGAGAAGTAAACAGGATTCTGAAGATTTCCGGAGTCAGTCGCGAGAAGGCTCTCCGTATGGCATGGGACATCCTGTTGGCAGCGGCAACCCTCCGTAGTGTGTCTTCTGCGGTCCGTAAATCATGTGAGACAAGCACACCGAGATCTTTTTCAAGAATGGTGGTTCTGAGTAACACCCCACCAATATGGTATATCCCGAACGGTTCAGGGGCGCCTATGGGGAGAACTGAGCATTTTTCACGATTTATGGGCAATTGTCAGTTGACTGACCAGTCGTGTAGCATGTCCAATGATGCCTGCAATCTGTCAGCATCCTCGAGACAGGATACCTCCATCCACAGCTTCATGTCATCGGCGTAAATCAAGCAATCCATCTGAAGCTCCGATGGGAGGTCATTGATGAATATCTTGAACAGTTCTGGACCAAGTACTGACCCTTGCGGAACACCGCTAGTCATCAGCACAGGAGTGGAGTAGGCTTCATTCACCTTGACTCGCATGGTCCGGCCATTCAAAAAATCAGCGATCCAAGAAAGGACATTCCCAGAGACACCGGTACCTCGGAGTTTAAGAAGGAGCCTTTCATGGGGGACCTTGTCAAACGCCTTGCTGAAGTCTACAAAAACCACATCCAATCGTTTCCCAGCGTCTAACGACCTCGCCCAGTTCTCCCTAGCAACAAGCAGGTTCGAGGTACATGAGCGTGCCCGCCGAAAAGCCATGCTGAGCACAAGAGATGATGTTTAGGTTCTCGAAGTGAAGCTGCAGGGCGCGCTTGAGAATCCTTTCCATTAACTTGCACAGTACGGACGTTAGGCAGATAGGTCGATAGCTTGCAGGATCTTGACGATCCCCTCCCTTGTATATAGGTTTAACGGTCCCCAATTTCCAAGCAACCGGGAGTCGTCCAGCTTCCAGGGAGTGACGAAATATCTGACAGACGGGAGCAGCAATGTAGTCCGCCACGGTCTTGAGGAACAGCGGGTGCAGCCCATCAGGACCCGGCGAGGAGTTCGGATCTAATTCACGAAGGCCTTTGGCAACGTCAGCCACACTCATTTCTATGTGCTGCAACGAAGAGGGGTGGATTGGCGCAGTGTCACCGGGTAACGGCGTCTCTATCGAGTAAACAGATGAATATTGCATGGCCAGTAGACTGGCTTTCGTCGCATCGTCGTCAAGTAAACTGCCCTGCTCTGCAGAAAACAGGGCAGGAATGCCACTGCCAGCTTTGGTACTTCTTTTCAAGTAAGAGTAGAGTGCCTTCGGTGTCGTCCTGGATTGCACAGCCAAACTGAGTTCATACTGATGCCGTTTCTGACGCTTTTTCAAGACAGTCATTTCTGATCAATTTGTACTCCGAATAGTCAAGCGCGCAGTGAGTAAGCTTGAATCGGTCCCATAATTTACGTTTTTTGGACATTAAGCACCTCAATTCTCGGTCTATCCATGGAGGGCCTCTGGTAAACGTTCGCCTTTTGCAAATAGGAACAACCTGCTCAACAAGGGAAATCATCTTGGAGTACAAAAGGTTCCACTCCTCATCTGGGTCCGAGGGTAGAGGGATATTCCAGTCCACAGCGCTAGCGGCCGCTTGCAGGCGGATTGGATCGGCACGCCAGAAATTTCTGCGGAAACTATCTTGGTTGTGAAGAGTGAGGCGTCGAGTCCAGAGGAATGAAACCATACAGTGATCACTATTACCAATAGGCGGAAGAGTGGTAATGTCTGCGACATCTGATTGCGCCGGGGAAAGCACAAGATCGAGAATATGGGGGGTCTGTCCAACAAATATACGGGTAGGCACAGTAACATGTTGAAATAGGTTACACTCGAGAACGGTTTCCAAAAAGTCCGCAGCGAAAACGTCTGAAGAAGTAGCACAATGCAGCAAATCCCAGTCGACACTTGGGGTATTGAAGTCTCCCAATAGTACACAGTCCTTTCCCCCACCATGCATTTTAATGGAATCCAGCAGCCGAGCTCCGGAACCCAATGGAGCTCTGTAGACAACCCCGACCATCAGGGATCTGCATCCATCATGAACCCGGCACCACAGGGCTTCGAAACCCCCATTACCATCACAAGTAGCTTCAACTAGATGAGCCTTGAGGTCTGCATTCCAGTACAGAATCACACCGCCACCAGATCTCCCTCCTTTGCGGTCAGCCCGGCAGAGATGATACCCGGGGATCTGCACCACCGAGTCCAGGATATCCGCGGACAACCAGGTCTCGGTGAAAGCCATTATGTCAGGATGATTCGCTGAGGCAAAAGATTGAATTTCATCGAGTTTGTTTCGAATACTGCGCACATTAGCGGAAATTACGCGCAATCCGTTCTTCACCTCTAACGCCTGGGTATGACAAGAAGTGGTTTCCAGCGAATTTTGGTAGCTTTTCGGACTACGCGAAAATCCACAATATGTAAATCTGTCTCACCGTTGTCTCGGCGGGATCTGAGTTCGTCAACCGCTTGTTTCATTTTCACTCGATCCTCAGGGGAAAGATCTCGCAATACATAAAATGATTCACCTTTAAGTCGCGGAGCTCGTCGAAGAATGCGACGGGCCTCGTCATCATTTTGACATACAATTTTAAGTGGACGAACCTTTGAGGAGTCCTCCTGTTTCTTGCCGAGGCGGAAAGCTGAAACAATGTTGATTCCTTGTTCTCCTTCATCGAACAGTAAAGAGATCATCCGTTGTAGGAACTCCTGGTCATCTACAATCCTTTCAGCTGGGGTAGCCTTGGTGGACTCGGCTGCATTCACGATGATAAGGCAGCGGTCGCGAGATGGCGATGTGGCATTCTCATGGATCTTCGGCTTCAGAACAGCTGGGCCGTCCTTAAGCAGTTTCTCCAGTTGACAGACTCTATCGAGAACCAAATTCAGCTGCGATTGAGATGATGACGACTTGGATTTTAGCCTAACTCCTGTCTTGCTTTTACGTTCAACATTTCGTACGTTTTCCTTTACCACCTCTGCGTACGTCTTGATCTTAGGCTCTTCGCTCTGGTCAACAACCGCCGGCGTCTCTGTAGATGTGGTGGACGGTGCTCGACTACGCTTACCCGTTGGGGTAGCTGCGCCAGAAGCGCATGTGATAAGGCAAGGAGTTGGTAGCGAGACAGCAGCGATGTTCATCTCAGCTTGAGCAGGAGAGGTGAGCGGACTGAGCGCAGGCAGTCCATCAAGGCATCGTCTGTTGCTTATCGTAACACGGCACAGATCGCAAAAGAAACCTAAGCCCGGAACGTTGGATCGCAGGAGAAATTCGTACAACTCATGGCCGACTCCACAGCAAGCTATGTGGGTCCACCCATCGCAGATGGTGCACTGCAAGGCTTTAGAGCGCGAAGTAACTCCTTTAAAACATTGGTTCGCTGGTTGGTAGAGAGCAGAAGGAAGTTCCTTTGTCAGCTCCGTCACTTCCCGAACGTTGCGAGGATTGCTGGGATCATTGCGGAACAAGGTTCCAAAGATCGATATGGTTGTATTGTGGGCAGCAGAATCCCTGCGCACTCGGTGGGTATCCAACAGTTGTTTGAAACATTCCTCTGTCTCCGCATCGACGACAGCCTCTGGCAAGCTGTTCCAGTCATTCACTACCCGGGTGGATAGGGCCAGATCGGACCGCACACGGAGTCGCCGCGGTTGGAAAAATTTCCACCGGTGGCCTCGAGTTGCACACCTTGTGTTGAGAGGAAAGAACGATTGCAGCTCACTCCCCAGCTCACCTCGTAGAATAGGCCGAGTGAATATCATATCTCAGCGGCGACGAAGATAATCCAAAGGGAACAGGTTCAACCGTTGAAGCCGTAGGTGGTAAGATAAGTCCCGCAACTCTGGAACGGATTTGGGTCCATGCCGTTAAACCTTCTCGATCATGTCACGTTCGGACTTTGTGAGAGGATACACAGCAAGCAATCCGTACTCGAGAACTGGGCGCACATGCGAAGCAAACAGTAGTCTGAAGAGTGCTGGGGTCAGGTGTGAAAAGGCTCTCCGTATAGCGTGAAGTATTCTGTAGGCAGATGCGACCCTCTTCCGGGTGTCCTCGATTGATTTGAGATCAGGAGACACAATCACCCCGAGATCCCTCTCTTGGTTGACATTTCTGAGCAAAAAACCCCGATATGGTAAGCCCCAAAAGGCTCAGGAGCACCGATTGGAAGGACAGCGCATTTGTCACGGTTAATGGGCAACCGCCACTTTAGTGACCAATCGTGGAGCAGATCGAGTGTCGCTTGAAGTCCGTCTGCGTCTTCCAGACTGGATACTTCAATCCACAACTTCCGATCATCTGCGTAGATTAAGCAGTCGGTCTGCAGTTCGGATGGCAGGTCGTTGATAAAGATATTGAAGATTTCGGGGCCGAGTACAGAACCCTGGGGGACTCCACTGGTCATGGGAACTTAATCAGAAAGCACTTCGTTAACTTTAACCTGCATGAAGCGAGCGTCCAGGAAATCGGAAACCCAAGAAAGAAAATTGCCAGTGACGCCGATTCCCCTGAGTTTGAAAAGAAGCCGCTCATGCTGGACCTTGTCAAAAGCCTTACTGAAATCAACAAACACAACATTCAGACGTTTACCGGGATCTTGCCCATTTTCCCTAGCCACCAGCAAATTTGTGGCGCATGAACGCGCGCTACGGAAACCATGTTGGGCATGAGAGAGGAACTCCGACTCCTCGAGATGAAAGCAAAGGGCCAGTTTCCGAATCCGTTCCATGACTTTGCACAAAATCGAAGTCAGATAAATGAGATGACCGCTGGATGGATTCTGTCGGTTCCCTCCCTTGTAAATAGGTTTAACGATTCCCAACTTCCAAGCAGTTGGAAGCCGCCCGACCTCAAGGGAACGACGGAAGATTTGACAGACAGGAGCGGCAATGTGCCCAGCCACGGTCTTAAGGAACAATGGGTGTAAACCATCAGAACCAGGCGAGGAATACGGGTCTAGGTCAAGAAGTTTCATTACAACGTCAGTGCTAACATTCACGTGCTCCAACAAGGAAGGAGGAGTGGGTGCAACGCTAGCTGGGAGTGGCGTTTCGGTCGAGTAGACAGAGGAATATTGCTGGGCCAAAAGGCGAGCTTTCTCAACGTCTTCGTAAACTAAGTCCAAATGCTCACAGGGAGACAAGACAGGGACACCACTGCCAGCTTTGGTGCTTCGTTTGAGGTATGAGAAGAGCGTCTTGGAGTATGTACTAAAAAGTGCAGCCAATGACAGCTTGTATTTTGGCGTTTCTCGCGTTTTTTTTCATGTTGCAAGCACTGCTGACCGTTTTGTAGTAGCAGTAGACAAGCTCAAATCGCGCAATTCTGAAACGATCCCATAGTTTACGCCTTCTTCTCATCATTGATCTCAATTCGTGATCGATTCATGGAGGGCCTTTGGAGAAGGGTCTTCTTTCGGAGAAGGGGATGACCTGTTCAATGAGTCACGTTAGCTTGGAGTACAAGTGATTCCACGCTTCGTCAACATTGAGGTGTTCAGGAATACTCAAATCGAAAACGCTTGCAGCTGTTTTCAGACGAAGTGTATCGGCACGCCAGAAATTCCCACGATCGGCACGTTGGCTGTGAACAGCGAAGCGACGTGTCCACTGGAATGAGACAGTACAGTGATCACTGCTGCCAATGGGCTGTAGAACTGAAAGGTTCGTGTAGTCTGATTGTGCTGGGGAGAGTACGAGATCTAGGATATGCGGCGTCTGATCTGGAGGAATACGAGTTGGTGTAGTGACATTTTGGAGCAAATTACAATGAAGAATGGTCTCCAGGAAGTTGGCCTCGAAGGACTCTGTAGATCGGTCACAAAGAAGCAGGTTCCAGTCAACAGAAGGAGCACTGAAACCCCCAACGATAAGACAATCCTTTCGTGCACCATGCCTCGTGATCGAGTCCATCAAGCGGGCTCCGGATCCTGAAGGCGCTCTGTAGACGACACCAAATGAGAGAACTCCATCATGAACACGACAACAGAAGGCATCAAACTCATCGTCTGTCACTGATCGCTTCAACTACGTGCACTTTGACATCAGTCTTCCAATAGACCATTACGCCATCGCCGGACCTCCCTCCTTGTCGATCGAATCGGGAGAGGTGGTAACCAGGGATAGACACCTCTGAATCCGTGATATCGGTGAATAGCCAGGTTTCAATGAAGGCCATCAGGTCTGGACGGGTCTCTATGGCAATCAACTGAATCTCATCCAATTTATTCCTTAGACTGCGCACATCGGCGGTTAACACGCGTAGTCCATTTGCGTGATTTATTGTCCCGGGATGAGGAGAATGGGTCTCCAACGGGCTCTCAGGGTCTCCTGAACCAAGCAAAAATCTACGATATGGAGGTTAATTTCACCATTTCCTCGGCGTGTTCGTAGCTCCTGAACAGCCTTTTTCATTTTTATCCGATCCTCTGGAGAAAGATCACGTAGTACGTAATACAGCTCACCTTTGAGACGCGAGGTCCGTCGCAGAATACGTCGGCATTCCTCTTCCGTTTGACACACGACTTTGAGGGGGCGAACTTTGGGTGGACCCTGTTGCTTCCTGCCGAGCCGGAATGCAGTGACGATGTTAATTCCCTGTTCCCTTTCATCAAATAAGAAAGAGACCAAGCGCTCGAGAAGTATTTGGTCATCCAAAAATTCTTTCCGCTAGGGTAACTTTGCTCGATTCGACTGCGTTCATGATGATGAGGCAACGGTCCCGAGAAGGTGGAGTGCGCTCAGGGATTTGCGGTCTGCGAGAGGACGGATTATCTTTTATCACTTTCTCTAGCTCAGAAAGTCTACTGAGAACTAGCTTCATTTGCGACTGAGATGCTGAGAGCTTAGAATTGGGTTTATCCCGGGATTTGGGATTAAACTTAGCGGCATGGGTGGCTGGGCATTGACTGATTAAGGTTGAGATCACATTTCCCTTCACTAGGGAAGTTATCCCAGGTGTTGGATTTCGCCTTGGACTTAGAGACCAGCTTCCGTGGGGGCATGCTTTCAGCTGGGCACAGGCTGGTTGTTGTTGGAGCGGTGGCGCTCGCCACGACAGCATACGTCTTGGGCTTATTTTCCGGTCGACACATCATCTTACTGGAAGGTAATGACGACCGACGTAGCGGAGAGAGTGCGGCTTCGGTTTGGTTTGGGTGTAGCAGACCCAGATGCAGGTAGGGAAATCGATGATGCGGGCGACTCATCTCCAGTATTGTACATGGCCAGGGCGGCAGGGCTGCATGTATTGAGAGGACGATGGTTAGCCAGAAGGCGTTTGTCATTCACTATCACTCGACATGAGTCACAATGGGAGCTCACGACCTCAGAGGCAGTGCGCTGAAGGCACTCATATAGGGCGTCATCGATGCTACAGCACGAAGTGTTTCACAACCTTCAGACTTTCAACGACCCAGCCGCCAGCACCCATCTGGGCTCCGACGACCCACACCTTGTTTCCCCAACTACAAACCTTAGCGGCTCCACCCCCCTAAACCAAAAAATGGTGCACTGCCGGTCATCTGCTGACCGGCAGCACCCTAGTTACTCCCGCGCTCATCACCCAAACGGGCCTCACCTGTATCTACACAAACGCACAGGGCCTCATGTCCAAACTTCCGGAGCTCCAATTCCGACTTCTATCAACACCAGCGGACCTAATAGCCATAACGGAAACGTGGCTCTCCGGCGACATAACCGAGGGTGAAATCCAACTTCCTCACATGTCAGTTCTCCGCTCTGACCGCGCAACCCCAGGTGGCGGTGTCGCACTGTACTATGACATCTCCCTCAGCTGCAGCATGTTAACAAACACCTCCCTCCAGTCTCCAGACACCATGTGGTGCGAGGTCGTACTAACCACTAAACACTCCAGCTGTCTTGGTATCATTTACCGCCCCCAAACAACTCACCCGAGAAGGATGCACGACTACTGCACGATGTCCACCTTATGTTATCCCACAAGCGCACACACTTTCTTATCATGGGTGATTTCAATCTGCCCCGTCTATTTCACTCTGTCCCGTCTACTAACTCCTTTGCATCAGGCCTCATTGATCTTCTTCACACGGCACCGTTGTACAACCACACGTATCAGCCGACCAGATTCCGATCCAACAACCAACCGTCCCTGCTAGATCTCGTCCTCACTAAAGAAGAACTGATGGTTGAGCACGTTGAGTATGATGCCCCTTTGGGGCTTAGCGACCACTGCGTCCTCCGTTTCGATTTTATATGCTTCGCCGAAAAACTCGTCAGCACGCCAACTTATACCAAACGCTGGACTGATTACGGAAAGTTGAACCTTCTCATTTCCGCTAACAACTGGTCACCCGAGCCCCAATCGAGCGCCGACAGCGTGTGGTCAAGCTTTTGCCTTACTCTACGTGAACTCTGCTCCACTACGACGACGTGCAAAGAAGTTTCCATAGGAAAGAGACGCCCAGCACTCATCCGAAGTCGTACACGGAAATGGATTGCCTCCAGGAACACGGCATGGAGAAACTATCGCTCCCATCCAACGGCCACTCAGTGGGAATATTACCGATCCATCCGTAACCAATGCGTCCATCTTGTACGAGAAGATAAGAGTGAGCACCAGCGTCAACTTATGCGTAAATTTTCATCCAATCCCAAAGCCTTGTATAGACACGTCAATAGTCTTCGACAAGTCAAACACGGTGTCACCGCATTGACGACCCCCACAGGGCTCACGAAATCAGCTACCGAGGCAGCAGAAGTCCTGTGCAAGCAGTACGCATCCACATTCTCCGTTCCATCACTGCACACAACGACGGTACCTTCTTCGGTTTCACTCTCAACTTCCCTGACGACTGTTCATTTCACTCCGGAGAAGGTCCTGGCGAAACTCAAGTCCCTGCGGCTAACGGCCTCTCCTGGCGCTGATGGTTTCCACCCACGGCTCTTGCGAGCGTGCGCTGCAGCTCTAGCTTTACCCCTAGCGGAGCTGTTCACCCACTTCTTCTTGCAAAGCAAAGTTCCCAATGATTGGAAATGTGGGACTATTACACCAATCTACAAAGGCGGTACTCGCAAAGATCCGGCCAATTACCGACCGATAACTCTCCTATCTACGATCTCCAAAGTGATGGAATCGATCGTCGCAGACGCTTTAACGGATCATCTGGAGACCCAGAAACTGCTCTCTGATTGCCAGCACGGTTTCCGGCGTCAACGGTCTTGCCTGAGTAACCTGCTACTTCCCAGGGACAGCTGGACGACTGCAGCCGACTCTGGCCAAGAAACGCATGTTATCTTTCTGGATTTCGCCAAAGCCTTCGACAAGGTCGACCACAAGATTCTGCTGCGGAAACTGTCATCTTACGGCGTTTCAGGGGACTTGATGGACTGGATCCGGAACTACCTCCAAAACCGTACCTTCCAAGTACGCGTCGACGGAGCGTTGTCTCCCCGCATCCTTGCCACAAGCGGAGTTCCACAGGGGTCTGTTCTCGGACCGCACCTCTTCCTAGCCTTCATTGACGACGTCACACCGCAAGTGGAGTCTTCGCTGCTACTATACGCGGATGACGCCAAGCTGTGGCGCACAATTAACCTTCCGGACGATGCCCACGCACTTCAGACGGACCTCGACCGTCTACATCAGTGGTCCATAGAAAATAACCTTCCATTTAACGCTTCGAAATGTCGCGTCCTTTCTACCCGCCCTTCCGCTTTTTCTCCTGTATATTACCTGGGAGCGTCTATCCTCCAGATCTCTTCAGCCGAAAGAGACTTGGGTATCATTACCCAGACGAGTCTTTCCGTATCCGCTTCCTGCCGGAAAGCAGCTGCTGCTGCTAACCGCATGGTGGGATTGCTGAAACGAGCCTTCGGTCAAATTGACCCCAGCAATTTCCGCCTCCTCCTTAACGCTTTTCTCCGACCCCACTTGGAGTTCGCTATTCAGGCTTGGAGCTCTTGGTTGTTGAAGGACCAACGCATACTCGAAGCCCCACAACGTCGAGCAACCAAACTGGTCCGAGGTCTCAAGCACCTAGATTATCCACAACGACTTCAGTGCCTGGGCCTCTACTCGCTTAAGTACCGACGTCTACGGGGCGACCTGATCCTCGTATTCATGATCTTATCCAACCCTGGACATCCCTGTCGCCACCTACTCACACTGCACCAATCGGGCTCCCACCTACGTGGCCACCCACTGAGGCTCACACATCAGCACAGTCGGCTGAACTGCAGACGACACTACTTCTCTTTGCGAATCTTCCGACCGTGGAATGCTCTGCCGGCCGATTTAGTCTTGACACCCACTGTGGCGGACTTTAAGACTCGCTTGGACTGTCATCTGGCCGAGCTACACCGCGATATTCCCTAATTTAACTACATTCTACTGGATGGAATTTCTTTCTTTTTTTCTTCCACCTTCCTTTCCAAAGCCGTTTCGGAGGGCGTGGTGGGATGTCTCGCTTTGAGCCGGCGTGCATTCTGTTTAAATGCCACAGAAGCCCGATGAAGATACGGCTAACACGCGAGTCCAACCCGCTATAAGGTTGCTTGGCCTTTTATTAAACCCGACCCGTACTCATTTTACCCTATGGGTCATGTAAAGCTCCAGCTTTTATTCCCATTAAATACAATGTTCCAAATTGGAAAGTGAGTTTGAAGTACACGTTGTGTGGATGGATTGCGACGCGCAATCTCAAAGTAGACCGCGATTCCCATTGAAGTGAACCTTGTTCCAATGTTCACATTCAGATTCAGATAATCATCATCATACTACACGTTAGCTGGAGGTGGGGAACACCTCAGCTACTGTGCCGCAGATTCAGATGGACCGTAACGATAGGAAAATCCCTTGAGTTTTCATTCTTGAGCGGATCGTTGAGCCAGGAAATGATAAGGTGCTAGGAGGACTTGATGGACCTAAAATGAAACACCCGAAACACACCCTGGTCAACCAATTACTGCCCATGTTCCCTGCACTAGCAGTCCACGCTGTGTAGGTCACGTGAAGTAAGGAAGAGGTAGAGAATGGAAGATAAAGAGAAAGGAAAGTCATTTAAGTGAAGGATAACGCCAAAGAGTGAAGAAAATGACAGAATATGAACTAAAAGTTGGAAGATGGATATGGTCAGGAGAAGGGAAAGGTTTCGTGTTGCCACCCAAGAGCGTCGAACTGACGCTCGAAACCCTTAACCGTAGGTTTCACTGACTACACTTTCTAGAAGCGAGTTCCAGCGCTCGATAACTCTACGCGATAACCGAGGTCCTGCCCTGATCCGGTCGGAACGCGGCTTCGTAGCTTCATGTGATGACCGCGAAGACAAGGCAACCTAGCCGGGCTAAATAGCCAGCTCAAGTCCGGTTCAAGCTTCCCAGTTAAAAGGCGGTAAGTAAGGATTAGGTCTCCTCGAAGCCGTCGGTAGTGCATTGAATACATACCCAAGCTAAGTAGACGCACGGGGTACGATTGCCCCCGTAACCCCACGACCAATCTGGTACCCACTCTCAAAACCATCTCGAACTCCATTTTGTCTCCAACAAGACACGGCGGGCAAGCCTGGACGCAGTATTCCAGATGGGGCCGAACGAAAGCTGAGAACAGCTTCACAAATATGTCGGTAGTTAAGACCCCGGAAGAACGGCGTATTAACAACAACATTCTGAAACCCCCACTTGCGGCTTTCTTCCAGTTGTCACCAGAAGGCAAAGAGGAGGAATGCAAGATGCCTAGGTCTAGCTGGTTGGAGACAAGGGGGAGTTCGACCCCACCGAGTACGTAGCTCGAAGGCAGGAAATTTGCTCCTATACCCTTCGCACAGAGCGCACTGTACAGCTTTTGAGCGGAAGGTGACGCGTTTGCTACAACCTATGCACTTGAATGTCATAGTGGTTTCAAGTTCAAGTGGGACTGGAACGATAGGATGAATCCAGTAAGTGTTCCTTCTTGACCGGGTCGTCCATCCCGGAGTTGATAGGGGTGCTCCGACTTATTGAAAGGTCTAAAAGGAAAACACCCGAAAAACACTCTGGTCCACCAAGTTAATGCCCACGTTCCTTACATTAGCTGTCCCAGCTATATCAGTTACTTGAAGTAAGTAAGAGAGGAAAAAGCGAAGGTAAGAGAGTAGGGGGAATCAATTAAAAGAAGAGAATAATACCAATGGCGAGGAAAAGTAAAGAAAAATAGAATCGAAGTATGAAGATGGGAATTAGTCAGGAAAAAGGAAAGGTTTCGTGTTGCCACCCAAGGGCGTCTAACTGACGCTCAAACCCCTTAACCGTAGCTTCATTGACAACATGTTCTGGAAGCAGGTTCCAGCGCTCGATGACTCGACACGATAACCGTGTCTCCGCTCTAACTCTATTGGACCGCGGTTTGTCCAGCTTCATACAATGCCCGCGGAGACCAATCTAGCGGGACTAAATAGCCAAGACAAATCAGGGCTAACCTTCCCAGTCAAAATACGGTAGGTTAGGATTAGGTCCCCTCTAATCCTTCGATAGTGCATTGACTGCATCCACAAACTAAGTAGGCGTTCGGGGTACGTTTGCCCTCGTAATTCCTTGACCAACCTAGTACCGACACGCAACACAATTTCTAGTGCCATTTTGTCCCGGACAAGGCATGGTGGACAGGCCTGGACGCAATATTCCTGGTGGGGTCGCACAAACGCTGAGAAGAGCTTCACAAACACAGCGGCTAGGGTCCCGAAAGAACGAAGGATAAAGATCATCCCAACAAACCTCTGGGAGGTTGAAGTCTCCCAGCATCAGACACTTGTTCGCAGAGTGAGTGTGAATAAATTCAATGATTTCATTGGAGGTGCTCATAGGGCTTCTATACACTAACACGACCGTAAGCTGAACCGAGGAAGCGCAAATCAAGACTGTGAGAGCCTCAACAGATTTGTCGAGAGACTGAAAAACGCTGGTCCTCAATACGTCGATGTGATAACTCACATAAAGAGCTACACCACCCCCTTGACGGCCAATGGAGCGGTCAGCGCGGAACAGTGCGTAACCAGGCAGATATACTTCGCCATCTGTGATTTCCTCAGGCAGCCACGTTTCAGTGAAAGCAAGTATATCTGGACGAGATTCGTCTACGAGAAGACCCACCTCGCACATCATGTTCCTCAGGCTACGCACGTTACTATGTACTACTTGGAGGGCTTCGGCACAACCAGCCCTGGGTCGTGCGCAAGTAGAATAGGTTCTGGCAGGGCGGAAAAGGACCGCCGGCTGACCACCTGAAAACCCACCAATCGGAGACCTTGCTCGCCAGCTGCACGCCGGGCTTTTAGGTCTCTGATGGCTTCCTTTAACTTTAACCTATTCGGTAACAGAAGGTCTGGTTGCACACTAACGTTGGTAACTTTGAGCTTGAAGGGAAATCGCAGTAAGGCCCTGCTCTCTTCTGGGGTGGAGAGGATTTGGTTGACTAACCGGAACGTTCCCCAATCTGATGAGCTTCCTGACAGCAGTGTCAGGGAAACCTGGTGGTAAAAGCCTGGTCACGCAAACTTTAAGCCAACCAAGATCATCAAGCATGCGCTCGATGGGAAGAGCGGTAGTGGATTCAGTGACGTTTCTGAAAATCACACTGCTATCTGTGTAAGAATCGCCTCGACGAGGTGTATTTACTCTACATGCTCTACCATCCACGCCACATGGTTGTTTGACAGGAATCGGTGGGACCGAAGGCGACGGCACCTCTTGTCTCACTGAGGGAAGTGCAACACCAGGTGGTGTTTCCAACTCAGGCGCTTGTTTCTTGAGCATTTTATCACCTTCCGGTTTGGGGGCGGAGGGTTTGCGCGTTTTCCTTACTCTCTTACGCTTATTCTTTAATGGCTCAGGAGCCCGTGACTCGCCTTCCATTTTGGGGCGGGTTAACAATGCCGTCTGAGGCATCTGTGTCAGTTATATCCACGTGAACTGGAGCGTCC
Organism: Dicrocoelium dendriticum; assembly: GCA_944474145.2. Taxonomy (NCBI): domain Eukaryota; kingdom Metazoa; phylum Platyhelminthes; class Trematoda; order Plagiorchiida; family Dicrocoeliidae; genus Dicrocoelium; species Dicrocoelium dendriticum. Next base: position 49,186 of record CALYDF020000123.1, read on the forward strand.
GGTAGGATGAACGCTTCGTCAACGGTTGGACTGTCAGCAGGACAGTCCGTTACAGCGTCCACATTCGCAATATTCAGGGATTGCATAATCAAATCCACTTTAGAGTTGAGCGAGACAAGTTCGGCTAATGCTTTATCAACAGCTGTGAAGTTGGATGCTAGTGCTTTGAATTCAGCACAGTGAATGCCGGGAGCTTCGCTTTCTGAGCGCAACAATCAGCACATCTAAACAGAAGGCTTTCACTGGATGATACCATCTTGTACTGATTCGCTCGGAGGCCGGAACAAGTTTTGTGATACCAACAGTCCGGGAGAAAGTAAGAATTGCCTTGGAAATTCCCTATTTTAGCGATTAATCGATTATCGCATCGATTTCGAACGTTCCGGAATGTTCTTCTTCTGCACGTGATTAAAAGCCGCTTGACACCTCGGCAAAAGATATGGGGAACCACTAATCTTGGCAGCTGACCTTCCAATTCTAGAAGTCGAAGGTCAGTAGAGACCTATATGTCAGGTCAGGTCAGGTCAAAATCCGTGGACGATACAGGCTTCCGCCTAACGAGCGTCCAGCTTCTTGTACCGGTAAGCGAACCAGAGCCCCCGACACTTCGACTTTTGATCGCCTCTCCTTGCCTCTGCAAAAAGAAATGAAGCAAAAGCGAGAGCAATCTTTGCTTTTACAAGGATCAACATCGGATAGCAATGCGAAGAAATTGGATAGGATTATATTAATTCCGGAAAAATACGCGGCCAGCACCTGTCTAGGCCTGCTTTGAAGGCAACCACAGTCTCACAATCCATTAGTTCCGAAGGCAACTTATTCCAGTTGCGCACTACACGATTCGAGAAGAACTTAGCCCTGACGTTCAGTCTAGCCCTCTGCTGTTTGAGCTTCAGGTGATGTCCACGCAAGCGTTCAGAATCAGCCAGCTCAAATAAATCAGAGGGCACGATGGCACTGAGGCCCTTCATGATCTTAAATGTTTCTATCAGATCCCCTCTCAGTCTACGCCGTTAAAGGGAAAACAACCCCAGGCTCTTTAGGCCATCTCCAAGTTCAAGTGGGACTGGAACGATAGGATGAATCCCGTAAGTGTTCCTTCTTGATCGGGTCGTCGATCCAGGAGTTGTTAAGGGTGCTCCGACTTCTTCACGGGTTTCACGGGTTTGCGCAGAACGAGTAAGCGTAGCTTTTCGGTGGTTCTGCCTCGGGATCTTACGGCAAGGTCCTAATCTCTTACGGCAAGGTCCTTGATGGAACTAAAACGAAAACACCCGAAAAGCACCCTGGTCCACCAATTTAATGCCCACGTTCCTTACATTAGCTATCCCAGCTATGTCAGTTACGTGAATTAAGTAAGAGATGACGAAAAATCAATCATCATCATCAACATCAAAAATCAAAGGTATGAAAGTAGGGGAAATCGGTTTAAAGAAGAGAATAACACCAATGGCGAGGAAAAGTAAAGAAAATAGAATCGAAGTATGAAGATGGGAATTTGTCAGGAAAAAGGAAAGGTTTCGTGTTGCCACCAAAAAGCATCTAGTTGACGCTCAAACTCTTTAACCGTAGCTTCCTTGACAACATTTTCTGGAAGCAGGTTCCAGCGCTCGATGACTCGACGCGATAAGCGTGTCTCCGCTCTAACTCGATCGGACCGCGGTTTGTCCAGCTTCATACGAGAGCGTCCCATCCGCCACTTGGAAATAACGCTCCTTCGGCAGTGTTATCCCGGTACATAGGGTGGCAGGTGATGTGATGTAGATTTGGCGACATTGAACTCATAGTGTTGTTTATTAATGATTGAGTACGCTTGCTAAAATCCTACGACCTCAATTGGTAATCAATTTACTAAGTGGTTTAAATGCGTTACGATGGTTAATCATTTTCCCGCCTCACGCGTAGCAGCCATGGTGGATGACTCGCTTGCATTCCGACGTTTGTTGAAGGGTCCTTATCTGGACTTCGCATCGGTGGAGAAGGATCTGAAAGAGTTTCAGATTAAAACGGCGACTTCCTTTGTTCGTCGGAACGTGCAATCTGCGAAGGCGTACGAAAGGGAGACTGGACAGGTGCTACCGGATGGATGCCCATACCGATATATTCTGTTTGTATGTGTGCATGGGAGGCGCAGTAATGTCACTGGAAAGCGGTAAGTGCATTGCAATTGCCTCATGATAAGATTACTATAGATACCGATGTTACGATTGCCCTGCGCGTTTTTCTGTGACGTATAAGGGCGAATGTTACGAAATTGGGAATGCCTATCTGTGGCATTCGCACAGCTTCCAAGTTGGGAAGCCTTGGTTGTATGCGTGTAATCGGAGGCTATCGGAAGAGCAGGAGAGGCTGGTGCTTAACTTAATGAGAACGTTTCGTCGGACCCAGGAGATGCGGGCCTTTGTGCGGCAGCAGTATGACATCCGTTTAACAAGGAGGGATTTGTATGTTATGCGGCGGCGTCATCGTAAGGCCTGTGTCACAGAGGTGGAGGAGGTGACTCAAATGTTGCAAAGAAATGGTGAGGTGAAAATTCTGCATGCGGGTAATCAGATTCGTTACCTATTTTTCGTACCCTCGCGCATGCTTGAATTGGTGGGCCAGTACGGCGAGGTAATTTTGGCGGACTCCACGTATCAGATCAATTACGGAGGCTACATCCTGTGGCATTGCATGTTTGTGGATGTCAGCGGCCTCGGTATGAGCTTCTTTTATGCCCTGTTGCCTAATGAGACGGAGGTAGCTTACGAGGAGGCAGTGAGAGGTATGTTGGAATTGGCCCCCTCGGTTGCCGGTGCTCGGACGTTGGTGATGGACAAGTGCGCGGCGCAAGTGAACGCGTTCCGTAATGCGTACCCCAATGCGAACATTGTATTCTGCCGGGTACACATTATGCGTGACATGCGGCGGCGTTGCTCACACCTTCCGCTGTGTAACCCTGAAGATAAGAGAGCTCTTTTCAGCATGCTGCGGTCATTGTTGTACACGTACGACTGCGCTCATTACCATCGGATTATGGAAGCGATATCTCTGCGGAGCGCAGAATGCTTCCAATACCTGCGTCGTACATGGATTCCATGGCGGCTTAGCTGGGCGGCGCATCTGATGGACCATGTAGTTTTATTTGGATGCGACAGCACGAATCGCATTGAAAATGAGAACAAGCATCTGAAACAAACTTTGAGTGAACGGTCAACGCTACTTCACCTGTTTCAGGTGATAGTGCAGCGTGCAAGTAGCATGATTGAGGAGAGGGAAACACTGCTGGCCAGAGATCAACTTGGTGAATGCCACGTTCAGCACGGAGCCAGCGTTGGGGACGTGATATTGCGCAGGCTCTCGTCTTACGCCCGGCGGCAGTACGCGCGGCACAGTGTTCGTGTTCGTATTCGCAGCGTCAACGAAGGCGTTGGTTGTTGGCTGGTGGAGGACGAGCGCATTGGTATGCAACGTGTTGTCATCGGAAATGGCTGCGCTTGTGGATGCAGATTTAATCGGCAGTGGCGCATTCCATGTGCGCACATAATACACGTTGCGAGCCTGCACGCGTACCAGGAGGAGGATGTGATTCGTGGTTGCCTTTGGGTATTGCCATCGATAAGCACATCTGCGCCGATGCTTTCGGAGGATACGGAAGGGACGTTGACGGTGGCTCCGGTGAGATGCCCCAGGGATGTAGTTCTTGATCGGGCGGCGAAAATTCGCATCACTCGGGATTTGTTTGCGTCTCTGGAAACGCAGATTCTGAGCATGGGCACGGAGGAGTTCCAGCGCACCATGGGCGTGTTCGCATGCGTGCGGGAGCTGCTCACAAGCCACAATGATGTTCAGCTTTACGCGCGGTCATCGCAGTTGCAGCAACTGCAATCGTTATCCTCGGAAAACCTGCCTACTTTCCAGGGAATGGAGCCGTCATCCTCCGCTGCAGCTACCCACGTGACGGCGGGCAATGGTACGCGTGACGGCATGAATTCACCGGAGAGGGAAGTCACCGAAGGGATCACATTGGTGTCCCCGGTGGCTGGTGTTTCCCAGTCTCCTTGCGCCGAACGCAGGCGTCGCAGGCGGAAGTCGCCTTTGCTAACCCGTGCCGTTGAGGTGGTGGAAGGCAGCATGACTTCACGGGAGTTGACATTTATGACGCTTAAAAGAAGGACATCTGCCCGCCACCGCACATACACATGGGGTACAAAGAGAGGCACCGCTGAAAAGGAAGCGGACAGCGCGGTTTGCTCTTTGTGTGAGGAGGAAGAGGACGCGTGCGGGAGCTCTGAGATCGTCGAGTGGATAAGTTGTGATGTTTGCTTGCGGTGGTTTCATCAAACCTGCGCTTCATACCATGGGGAAGCGGCATATACATGTGCGCGTTGATGTGGGTAAGTTCCGTTTCACGTTGTTTACATTACTTTTCTTTAGGGATACACAGAAATAGTATTGGAATACCGCATGAATGAACTCTGCAAATAGAAACCGCTTGCAATCGGTAAGTTCCCACGGCAATGCCTTTCTTCCCCAACTGTATATGTCCTTGACTATTTTGTTACCTGTGCAACGTTTGGCCTGGGTGCCAATCATCGTGCCTTGTGTGTTCCAATTACAATGCCGCGCGCTGTGATTGTAAGATACGGATGGTTTGTTATGTAGGTGAGTTAAGTGGTGTATAAACGCACGTGCTTAAACTGCTGCAAGAAGTGCACTGGTCCGAAGGTGCTGCGGCAGAGACAGTCACGTTTCAGTGAATGCAATTATATCGGGATGAGACCCATCTACAAGCAGACCTATCTCGCACATCTTATTCCTTAGGCTCCGCACATTGCTTAGCACTATTTGAAGGTACTCGTAATGTCCAGCCCTGGGTCGTGCGCTACCAGTACTGGCACTGGTAGGGCGGAAACAGACCGCCGGCTGACCACCCGAAAACCCACCAACCGGAGACCTTGTTCACCGGCCGCTCCCCTGGTTTTGAGGTCCTTAATGGCCCCTTTTAGCTTCAGCCTATCCGCTAATGGGAGGTCTAGCTGAACGCTAACATTAGTACCCTTCAATTTGAAGGCATTGGAACATTGTATTTGATGGGAATAAAAGCTGCAGCTTTACATGACCCATAGGGTAAACAGAGTACGGGTCTGGTTTACTGAAAGGCCAAGCAACATTATAGCGGGTTGGACTCCCGTGTTAGCCGTATCTTCATCGGGCTTATGTGGCATTTAAAACAGAATGCACGCCGGCTCAAAGCGAGACATCCCACCACGCCCTCCGAAACGGCTTTGGAAAGGAAGTAGGTGGAAGAAAAAAAGAAAGAAATTCCATCCAGTAGAATCTAATTAAATTAGGGAATATCGCGGTGTAGCTCGGCCAGATGGCAGTCCAAGCGGGCCTTAAAGTCCGCCACAGTGGGTGCCAAGACTAAATCAACCGGCAGAGCATTCCACGGTCGGCAGCTTCGCAAAGAGAAGTAGTGTCGTCTGCAGTTCAGCCGACTGTGCTGACGTGTGAGCCTCAGTGGGTGGCTACGTAGGTGGGAGCCCGATTGGTGCGGTGTGAGTAGCTGGCGACAGGGATGTCCAGGGTTGGATAAGATCATGAATAAGCGAATCAGGTCGCCCCGTAGACGTCGGTACTTAAGCGAGGAGACAACGCTCCGTCGACGCGTACTTGGACGGTACGGTTTTGGAGGTAGTTCCGGATCCAGTCCATCAAGTCCCCTGGAACGCCGTAAGATGACAGTTTCCGCAGCAGAATCTTGTGGTCGACCTTGTCGAAGGCTTTGGCGAAATCTAGGAAGATAACATGCGTTTCTTGGCCAGAGTCCGCTGCACAGCTCCGCCAGGGGTAAAGCTAGAGCTGCAGCGCACGCTCGCAAGAGCCGTGGGTGGAAACCATCAGCGCCAGGAGATGCCGTTAGCCGCAGGGATTTCAGTTTCGCTAGGACCTTCTCCGGAGTGAAATGAACAGTCGTCAGGGAAGTTGAGAGTGAAACCGAAGAAGGTACCGTCGTTGTGTGCGGTGATGGAACGGAGAATGTGGATACGTACTGCTTGCACAGGACTTCTGCTGCCTCGGTAGCTGATTTTGTGAGCCCTGTGGGGTTGTCAATGCGGTGAGACCGTGTTTGACTTGTCGAAGACTATTGACGTGTCTATACAAGGCTTTGGGATTGGATGAAAATTTACACATAAGTTGACGCTGGTACTCACTCTTATCTTCTCCTACAAGATGGACGCATTGGTTACGGATGGATCGGTAATATTCCCACTGAGTGGCAGTTGAATGGGAACAATAGTTTCTCCATGCCGTGTTCCTGGAGGCAATCCATTTCCGTGTACGATTTCGGATCCGTCTTACAGACTGCGTACGCCGACTGCCTACTTTAACGGATAGCACGGTTGTCCCTTGCGCGTGTTGCCCGAGAGGAAAGCAGTGTGCACCTGTAAACCAAGCTCAGACCATCATGTCTCGCTGCATTTTCGGCTTTGGAACAGCTCCAGGGGTTTCGGGATACTCCAAAAGAGGTGCCGATTTCCGTGCACGCGGCAGCATGATATGAGTCGACGAAGGTTGACCAAGAACACCTGTGATCAATTTGAGACGAAGGCGGAGATACTATTCCATTGAATCTCATTGTCATTAGGACAAGCGCACAAGCATGGCCCGTAACCTGAGGAGCGATATGAGCGAAATCAAGAATCTTAAGGAAACTTACACGGCCCAAGGTGCTTGCTAGCACAGAGACATCACATTTCCCCACTTTCCTTGCTTGCGCATATTCATGACCATTAAAGCTTTGCATCACAGTGCCATGCTGACAGGGGTACATATATTTCCTGTAATCGCTACCCTTTCAGAGAATCCGCGCAACGCACCGGCCGTTGCCTTTTCCACGGTCTATGCGCCGCCATGCAATGCAGCATGGATGCGTATATACAGGTAGCATACATTTTCAACGCTAACCTCCATTTCAGAGCCATTGACATCCTGCGCCCAACGCATCGCTTCCTCTCACGAACACAGAGGCTACTGTCAGGTACTGCCGCCGCCACATCATATCGCCTTGATAAGTAGTCACAGGTAACATAGATTTCGTATGCTAACCTCCATTTCATAGCCATTTACATCTTCCGCCCAACGCATCGCTTCCTCGCATTGATACGCATTGATACATAGTTACAGGTAACATAGAATTTCAAGGCTCACCTCTATTTTAGAGCAATTGACATCTGCCGCCCAGCCCCTTGTTTCCTCTCACCAGCACAGAGCCTCCTGCCACGTACTGCCGCGCCATGTGATCTCGCATTGATATGTAGTTACCGGTAACATAGATTTTCAATGCTCACCTCTATTTCACAGCCACTGACATCTGCCGCGCAGCCCCTTGTTTCCTCTCACTAGCACAGGGCCTCCTGTCACGTACCGCCGCCGCCATGTGATGTTGCATTGATACGTATTTACCGGTAAGAAATATTTGGTATGCTCACCTGTATTTTAGAGCCACTGATATCTGCCGCCGAGCGCCTTGCTTCGTGCCACTGTCACTGAGCCTCCTCCAAATACCTGCCGCCGCCATGTGATGTTGCATTGATACGTAGTTACAGGTAACATAGCATTTCAAGGCTCACCTCTATTTTAGAGCAATTGACATCTGCCGCCCAGCCCGTTGTTTCCTCTCACCAGCACAGAGCCTCCTGCCACGTACTGCCGCGCCATGTGATCTCGCATTGATATGTAGTTACCGGTAACATAGATTTTCAATGCTCACCTCTATTTCAGAGCCACTGACATCTGCCGCGCAGCCCCTTGTTTCCTCTCACTAGCACAGAGCCTCCTGTCACGTACCGCCGCCGCCATGTGATGTTGCATTGATACGTATTTACCGGTAAGAAATATTTGGTATGCTCACCTGTATTTTAGAGCCACTGATATCTGCCGCCGAGCGCCTTGCTTCGTGCCACTGTCACTGAGCCTCCTCCAAATACCTGCCGCCGCCATGTGATGTTGCATTGATACGTATTTACCGGTAACATATATTTGGTATGCTCACCTCTACTTCAGAGACAATGATATCTGCCGCCGACCTCCTTGTAACCTCTCACTGCCAAAGACACTCCTCTCAAGTACCGCTGGCGCCGTGTGGTAACACCATAAATCGCCGCCGCAGGTTACATTCCTTGTCCATCCTCATTTATCTTTTAGATTTCATGTTATGTACGTGCATCAGACGTATCCTATCATAGCACCTTGTCCAGTCTTCCCTCGCCTTCCAGTTGTCACACCACTACCATTCCTTGGAGAACGGAGCAACGGCCCTTTTCAGGGCCACCCCCTGAATCCGTGTCTTGTCGTCCCACAGCCCATTGGAAGTATGCGAACTACCGCTATCTCCTTGCGGCGGACTACAAGCTCACAGGTTCCGTGGGTGGCTCCGTAATCTTCAGTTCACGTATGGGGGCATTCATACCTGGACACGTGTTCGCAACCCCTCGACGCATGCGAACAACATCGTCCTGCTCAAACAAACCGGTAAGTTAACCTTTCGCAGCCATTTTCAATTTGCAGCATGTTGTTGCATCCGTCCATTATTGCTAAATTCTGCTTCTTTAGTGCTCCGACACTTAGCAAGGCTCACCTTCATGACCCACCCCCTCCTACTGTAACGATTTTTGATGAACCATTTTTCAGTATTCTCGCTTCGTGGGTGATGAGCGTTCCGAACGCTTCCCACTTACACGAGAATATTTGCATATGGTTTGAGCGTCCCGTCCGCGCACTTGTCATATAATCGAACACCACCTTAACAAGGGATTGCCTACTTCAGTACCATGTCACCAGCACTTCCAGAATATACCATTTAGATATGTTCATTTATTGATGTAGCCATGCAAATACGTCAGCATTATGTGGGCAACAGCTTGCGCCCCACATTAACATCCCATGTATTACGTTGTGTTACCTCGCTATCCAAGACACTAAAGTATAGCCGTATATATCATTAGCGTTAACTAAACCGACTATTCTGTTCAAGTTATTACACCCACTGACGTAGAAATCACGTAGCTTTTGCTGGTAGGTTTTCAGCTGTACATTTCCCCCTCTTTCCATAACACCATCGATTAAGTAAGTCACCCTTAAGGACGCCATATACATTGCTCCATACCCACTGCCTCCTGAACCGACTTTCTTGCATAGAACCTATTCCGCTCAGAAATCACCGGATTTCGCAATCACATACCATCAAGTCATGCGAACTCCTTTGCCCTTGCGTGATTAAAGGCTATAGCACTTACCAAAGGTAAATGCGAACCAATAGCTCATCCCATTTATATGTATATGTATATATCGCAATTGGTTATGCGATATACATTTGCGACTTTTAAACACTTGTATATATATATATATATATATATATATATAAACAGATGCATATACTCATACATATATTCATAAACCGCAAATGTTTATCGCATAACCATTTGCCATATGTAATCACTTGATTACCATACCTATTATAATTCGGGATATATTTCCCATCTAATATGTCGCAGGTACAATGCAAACAGCATGCTTTAGTACAGAGACTAACGCTGCATCCTTTTATAACGGTCATTTCGGTTATGTTCTTACTTATCAATCTTGTATACAGTGGTCAATAACCCATGCATTTATACACACATGGGCCTTTCAGTGCAATATATATATTACTCATGAGTAGGGGATTTTTGATGTAATTAAGTGAGGTTCTTCGCAGTCAGTTTCCAAATCACATAGTCGTCCACATGCCCGGAAAAGCACTAGACTGCAGTTTCAGCCTGTTGGGCATCATCAGTAGTGCGCATCCATCGGATCCATCAGGATTCGAACCCATGACCACCAGCGGATTGAACCGCCAGTCAGCAGCTTATGCCACTGGGCCACGGGGGACAGCTTCGGACCGTCGTGATTTACAAGCTAACTGCGATATAGCGCGTCTTATCCTCCACTGCCATGCAAGTTACGAACGTTGCAGAGGACAGGGTTGGCCCCGAAAGACACGACGTCCACTAACAGTAGCTATGTACGACATAGCATTTAGAAACTGTCAGGGCAGGTATATTTCGATGTACTCATGAGTAGGGGATTTTTGATGTAATTAAGTGAGGTTCTTCGCAGTCAGTTTCCAAATCACATAGTCGTCCACATGCCCGGAAAAGCACTAGACTGCAGTTTCAGCCTGTTGGGCATCATCAGTAGTGCGCATCCATCGGATCCATCAGGATTCGAACCCATGACCACCAGCGGATTGAACCGCCAGTCAGCAGCTTATGCCACTGGGCCACGGGGGACAGCTTCGGACCGTCGTGATTTACAAGCTAACTGCGATATAGCGCGTCTTATCCTCCACTGCCATGCAAGTTACGAACGTTGCAGAGGACAGGGTTGGCCCCGAAAGACACGACGTCCACTAACAGTAGCTATGTACGACATAGCATTTAGAAACTGTCAGGGCAGGTATATTTCGATGTACTCATGAGTAGGGGATTTTTGATGTAATTAAGTGAGGTTCTTCGCAGTCAGTTTCCAAATCACATAGTCGTCCACATGCCCGGAAAAGCACTAGACTGCAGTTTCAGCCTGTTGGGCATCATCAGTAGTGCGCATCCATCGGATCCATCAGGATTCGAACCCATGACCACCAGCGGATTGAACCGCCAGTCAGCAGCTTATGCCACTGGGCCACGGGGGACAGCTTCGGACCGTCGTGATTTACAAGCTAACTGCGATATAGCGCGTCTTATCCTCCACTGCCATGCAAGTTACGAACGTTGCAGAGGACAGGGTTGGCCCCGAAAGACACGACGTCCACTAACAGTAGCTATGTACGACATAGCATTTAGAAACTGTCAGGGCAGGTATATTTCGATGTACTCATGAGTAGGGGATTTTTGATGTAATTAAGTGAGGTTCTTCGCAGTCAGTTTCCAAATCACATAGTCGTCCACATGCCCGGAAAAGCACTAGACTGCAGTTTCAGCCTGTTGGGCATCATCAGTAGTGCGCATCCATCGGATCCATCAGGATTCGAACCCATGACCACCAGCGGATTGAACCGCCAGTCAGCAGCTTATGCCACTGGGCCACGGGGGACAGCTTCGGACCGTCGTGATTTACAAGCTAACTGCGATATAGCGCGTCTTATCCTCCACTGCCATGCAAGTTACGAACGTTGCAGAGGACAGGGTTGGCCCCGAAAGACACGACGTCCACTAACAGTAGCTATGTACGACATAGCATTTAGAAACTGTCAGGGCAGGTATATTTCGATGTACTCATGAGTAGGGGATTTTTGATGTAATTAAGTGAGGTTCTTCGCAGTCAGTTTCCAAATCACATAGTCGTCCACATGCCCGGAAAAGCACTAGACTGCAGTTTCAGCCTGTTGGGCATCATCAGTAGTGCGCATCCATCGGATCCATCAGGATTCGAACCCATGACCACCAGCGGATTGAACCGCCAGTCAGCAGCTTATGCCACTGGGCCACGGGGGACAGCTTCGGACCGTCGTGATTTACAAGCTAACTGCGATATAGCGCGTCTTATCCTCCACTGCCATGCAAGTTACGAACGTTGCAGAGGACAGGGTTGGCCCCGAAAGACACGACGTCCACTAACAGTAGCTATGTACGACATAGCATTTAGAAACTGTCAGGGCAGGTATATTTCGATGTACTCATGAGTAGGGGATTTTTGATGTAATTAAGTGAGGTTCTTCGCAGTCAGTTTCCAAATCACATAGTCGTCCACATGCCCGGAAAAGCACTAGACTGCAGTTTCAGCCTGTTGGGCATCATCAGTAGTGCGCATCCATCGGATCCATCAGGATTCGAACCCATGACCACCAGCGGATTGAACCGCCAGTCAGCAGCTTATGCCACTGGGCCACGGGGGACAGCTTCGGACCGTCGTGATTTACAAGCTAACTGCGATATAGCGCGTCTTATCCTCCACTGCCATGCAAGTTACGAACGTTGCAGAGGACAGGGTTGGCCCCGAAAGACACGACGTCCACTAACAGTAGCTATGTACGACATAGCATTTAGAAACTGTCAGGGCAGGTATATTTCGATGTACTCATGAGTAGGGGATTTTTGATGTAATTAAGTGAGGTTCTTCGCAGTCAGTTTCCAAATCACATAGTCGTCCACATGCCCGGAAAAGCACTAGACTGCAGTTTCAGCCTGTTGGGCATCATCAGTAGTGCGCATCCATCGGATCCATCAGGATTCGAACCCATGACCACCAGCGGATTGAACCGCCAGTCAGCAGCTTATGCCACTGGGCCACGGGGGACAGCTTCGGACCGTCGTGATTTACAAGCTAACTGCGATATAGCGCGTCTTATCCTCCACTGCCATGCAAGTTACGAACGTTGCAGAGGACAGGGTTGGCCCCGAAAGACACGACGTCCACTAACAGTAGCTATGTACGACATAGCATTTAGAAACTGTCAGGGCAGGTATATTTCGATGTACTCATGAGTAGGGGATTTTTGATGTAATTAAGTGAGGTTCTTCGCAGTCAGTTTCCAAATCACATAGTCGTCCACATGCCCGGAAAAGCACTAGACTGCAGTTTCAGCCTGTTGGGCATCATCAGTAGTGCGCATCCATCGGATCCATCAGGATTCGAACCCATGACCACCAGCGGATTGAACCGCCAGTCAGCAGCTTATGCCACTGGGCCACGGGGGACAGCTTCGGACCGTCGTGATTTACAAGCTAACTGCGATATAGCGCGTCTTATCCTCCACTGCCATGCAAGTTACGAACGTTGCAGAGGACAGGGTTGGCCCCGAAAGACACGACGTCCACTAACAGTAGCTATGTACGACATAGCATTTAGAAACTGTCAGGGCAGGTATATTTCGATGTACTCATGAGTAGGGGATTTTTGATGTAATTAAGTGAGGTTCTTCGCAGTCAGTTTCCAAATCACATAGTCGTCCACATGCCCGGAAAAGCACTAGACTGCAGTTTCAGCCTGTTGGGCATCATCAGTAGTGCGCATCCATCGGATCCATCAGGATTCGAACCCATGACCACCAGCGGATTGAACCGCCAGTCAGCAGCTTATGCCACTGGGCCACGGGGGACAGCTTCGGACCGTCGTGATTTACAAGCTAACTGCGATATAGCGCGTCTTATCCTCCACTGCCATGCAAGTTACGAACGTTGCAGAGGACAGGGTTGGCCCCGAAAGACACGACGTCCACTAACAGTAGCTATGTACGACATAGCATTTAGAAACTGTCAGGGCAGGTATATTTCGATGTACTCATGAGTAGGGGATTTTTGATGTAATTAAGTGAGGTTCTTCGCAGTCAGTTTCCAAATCACATAGTCGTCCACATGCCCGGAAAAGCACTAGACTGCAGTTTCAGCCTGTTGGGCATCATCAGTAGTGCGCATCCATCGGATCCATCAGGATTCGAACCCATGACCACCAGCGGATTGAACCGCCAGTCAGCAGCTTATGCCACTGGGCCACGGGGGACAGCTTCGGACCGTCGTGATTTACAAGCTAACTGCGATATAGCGCGTCTTATCCTCCACTGCCATGCAAGTTACGAACGTTGCAGAGGACAGGGTTGGCCCCGAAAGACACGACGTCCACTAACAGTAGCTATGTACGACATAGCATTTAGAAACTGTCAGGGCAGGTATATTTCGATGTACTCATGAGTAGGGGATTTTTGATGTAATTAAGTGAGGTTCTTCGCAGTCAGTTTCCAAATCACATAGTCGTCCACATGCCCGGAAAAGCACTAGACTGCAGTTTCAGCCTGTTGGGCATCATCAGTAGTGCGCATCCATCGGATCCATCAGGATTCGAACCCATGACCACCAGCGGATTGAACCGCCAGTCAGCAGCTTATGCCACTGGGCCACGGGGGACAGCTTCGGACCGTCGTGATTTACAAGCTAACTGCGATATAGCGCGTCTTATCCTCCACTGCCATGCAAGTTACGAACGTTGCAGAGGACAGGGTTGGCCCCGAAAGACACGACGTCCACTAACAGTAGCTATGTACGACATAGCATTTAGAAACTGTCAGGGCAGGTATATTTCGATGTACTCATGAGTAGGGGATTTTTGATGTAATTAAGTGAGGTTCTTCGCAGTCAGTTTCCAAATCACATAGTCGTCCACATGCCCGGAAAAGCACTAGACTGCAGTTTCAGCCTGTTGGGCATCATCAGTAGTGCGCATCCATCGGATCCATCAGGATTCGAACCCATGACCACCAGCGGATTGAACCGCCAGTCAGCAGCTTATGCCACTGGGCCACGGGGGACAGCTTCGGACCGTCGTGATTTACAAGCTAACTGCGATATAGCGCGTCTTATCCTCCACTGCCATGCAAGTTACGAACGTTGCAGAGGACAGGGTTGGCCCCGAAAGACACGACGTCCACTAACAGTAGCTATGTACGACATAGCATTTAGAAACTGTCAGGGCAGGTATATTTCGATGTACTCATGAGTAGGGGATTTTTGATGTAATTAAGTGAGGTTCTTCGCAGTCAGTTTCCAAATCACATAGTCGTCCACATGCCCGGAAAAGCACTAGACTGCAGTTTCAGCCTGTTGGGCATCATCAGTAGTGCGCATCCATCGGATCCATCAGGATTCGAACCCATGACCACCAGCGGATTGAACCGCCAGTCAGCAGCTTATGCCACTGGGCCACGGGGGACAGCTTCGGACCGTCGTGATTTACAAGCTAACTGCGATATAGCGCGTCTTATCCTCCACTGCCATGCAAGTTACGAACGTTGCAGAGGACAGGGTTGGCCCCGAAAGACACGACGTCCACTAACAGTAGCTATGTACGACATAGCATTTAGAAACTGTCAGGGCAGGTATATTTCGATGTACTCATGAGTAGGGGATTTTTGATGTAATTAAGTGAGGTTCTTCGCAGTCAGTTTCCAAATCACATAGTCGTCCACATGCCCGGAAAAGCACTAGACTGCAGTTTCAGCCTGTTGGGCATCATCAGTAGTGCGCATCCATCGGATCCATCAGGATTCGAACCCATGACCACCAGCGGATTGAACCGCCAGTCAGCAGCTTATGCCACTGGGCCACGGGGGACAGCTTCGGACCGTCGTGATTTACAAGCTAACTGCGATATAGCGCGTCTTATCCTCCACTGCCATGCAAGTTACGAACGTTGCAGAGGACAGGGTTGGCCCCGAAAGACACGACGTCCACTAACAGTAGCTATGTACGACATAGCATTTAGAAACTGTCAGGGCAGGTATATTTCGATGTACTCATGAGTAGGGGATTTTTGATGTAATTAAGTGAGGTTCTTCGCAGTCAGTTTCCAAATCACATAGTCGTCCACATGCCCGGAAAAGCACTAGACTGCAGTTTCAGCCTGTTGGGCATCATCAGTAGTGCGCATCCATCGGATCCATCAGGATTCGAACCCATGACCACCAGCGGATTGAACCGCCAGTCAGCAGCTTATGCCACTGGGCCACGGGGGACAGCTTCGGACCGTCGTGATTTACAAGCTAACTGCGATATAGCGCGTCTTATCCTCCACTGCCATGCAAGTTACGAACGTTGCAGAGGACAGGGTTGGCCCCGAAAGACACGACGTCCACTAACAGTAGCTATGTACGACATAGCATTTAGAAACTGTCAGGGCAGGTATATTTCGATGTACTCATGAGTAGGGGATTTTTGATGTAATTAAGTGAGGTTCTTCGCAGTCAGTTTCCAAATCACATAGTCGTCCACATGCCCGGAAAAGCACTAGACTGCAGTTTCAGCCTGTTGGGCATCATCAGTAGTGCGCATCCATCGGATCCATCAGGATTCGAACCCATGACCACCAGCGGATTGAACCGCCAGTCAGCAGCTTATGCCACTGGGCCACGGGGGACAGCTTCGGACGTCGTGTCTTTCGGGGCCAACCCTGTCCTCTGCAACGTTCGTAACTTGCATGGCAGTGGAGGATAAGACGCGCTATATCGCAGTTAGCTTGTAAATCACGACGGTCCGAAGCTGTCCCCCGTGGCCCAGTGGCATAAGCTGCTGACTGGCGGTTCAATCCGCTGGTGGTCATGGGTTCGAATCCTGATGGATCCGATGGATGCGCACTACTGATGATGCCCAACAGGCTGAAACTGCAGTCTAGTGCTTTTCCGGGCATGTGGACGACTATGTGATTTGGAAACTGACTGCGAAGAACCTCACTTAATTACATCAAAAATCCCCTACTCATGAGTACTACGAAATATACCTGCCCTGACAGTTTCTAAATGCTATGTCGTACATAGCTACTGTTAGTGGACGTCGTGTCTTTCGGGGCCAACCCTGTCCTCTGCAACGTTCGTAACTTGCATGGCAGTGGAGGATAAGACGCGCTATATCGCAGTTAGCTTGTAAATCACGACGGTCCGAAGCTGTCCCCCGTGGCCCAGTGGCATAAGCTGCTGACTGGCGGTTCAATCCGCTGGTGGTCATGGGTTCGAATCCTGATGGATCCGATGGATGCGCACTACTGATGATGCCCAACAGGCTGAAACTGCAGTCTAGTGCTTTTCCGGGCATGTGGACGACTATGTGATTTGGAAACTGACTGCGAAGAACCTCACTTAATTACATCAAAAATCCCCTACTCATGAGTACATCGAAATATACCTGCCCTGACAGTTTCTAAATGCTATGTCGTACATAGCTACTGTTAGTGGACGTCGTGTCTTTCGGGGCCAACCCTGTCCTCTGCAACGTTCGTAACTTGCATGGCAGTGGAGGATAAGACGCGCTATATCGCAGTTAGCTTGTAAATCACGACGGTCCGAAGCTGTCCCCCGTGGCCCAGTGGCATAAGCTGCTGACTGGCGGTTCAATCCGCTGGTGGTCATGGGTTCGAATCCTGATGGATCCGATGGATGCGCACTACTGATGATGCCCAACAGGCTGAAACTGCAGTCTAGTGCTTTTCCGGGCATGTGGACGACTATGTGATTTGGAAACTGACTGCGAAGAACCTCACTTAATTACATCAAAAATCCCCTACTCATGAGGTTCTTCGCAGTCAGTTTCCAAATCACATAGTCGTCCACATGCCCGGAAAAGCACTAGACTGCAGTTTCAGCCTGTTGGGCATCATCAGTAGTGCGCATCCATCGGATCCATCAGGATTCGAACCCATGACCACCAGCGGATTGAACCGCCAGTCAGCAGCTTATGCCACTGGGCCACGGGGGACAGCTTCGGACCGTCGTGATTTACAAGCTAACTGCGATATAGCGCGTCTTATCCTCCACTGCCATGCAAGTTACGAACGTTGCAGAGGACAGGGTTGGCCCCGAAAGACACGACGTCCACTAACAGTAGCTATGTACGACATAGCATTTAGAAACTGTCAGGGCAGGTATATTTCGATGTACTCATGAGTAGGGGATTTTTGATGTAATTAAGTGAGGTTCTTCGCAGTCAGTTTCCAAATCACATAGTCGTCCACATGCCCGGAAAAGCACTAGACTGCAGTTTCAGCCTGTTGGGCATCATCAGTAGTGCGCATCCATCGGATCCATCAGGATTCGAACCCATGACCACCAGCGGATTGAACCGCCAGTCAGCAGCTTATGCCACTGGGCCACGGGGGACAGCTTCGGACCGTCGTGATTTACAAGCTAACTGCGATATAGCGCGTCTTATCCTCCACTGCCATGCAAGTTACGAACGTTGCAGAGGACAGGGTTGGCCCCGAAAGACACGACGTCCACTAACAGTAGCTATGTACGACATAGCATTTAGAAACTGTCAGGGCAGGTATATTTCGATGTACTCATGAGTAGGGGATTTTTGATGTAATTAAGTGAGGTTCTTCGCAGTCAGTTTCCAAATCACATAGTCGTCCACATGCCCGGAAAAGCACTAGACTGCAGTTTCAGCCTGTTGGGCATCATCAGTAGTGCGCATCCATCGGATCCATCAGGATTCGAACCCATGACCACCAGCGGATTGAACCGCCAGTCAGCAGCTTATGCCACTGGGCCACGGGGGACAGCTTCGGACCGAT
>CALYDF020000124.1:0-34256 GCA_944474145.2 Dicrocoelium dendriticum
AAGTACGTCACGCTATTTCGAAAATGAACCACGCTAAAAGCTTGGTACAATACGCTAATATGCGTGTAAAAGGGTATAGAATCGTTTACAACTAGTTAATTTGGTTACAGTACCTTCGGTAGGGAGCTTGTCGTTTTTACCCTGGAATCGGAAATTTCCATTAATTGGTCGATGGTCGACAAGTTGCATTCATCACTGACCACAGGCCATTGACTTAGCTAATCGATAACGCGACAGAAAAGTACTCTCCGCGTGAAACTAGTGACCTAAATTAATTTTGCAGTTCACGGCAGACGTACAACACGTCCCAGGTGTTCTCAATCCCGTCGCGGATGCTCAGTAGATTGCCTGGCGCCAACATCAACCTAGCGGCCATGGCTCCTGCTTAACAAGCTGAGCCCAAACTAGACAAGCTAGAACGCAACCCCGCTTTGAAACTGTGCGAAGTTCCGCTAGCTTTATCTGAGGGACTATTCTTTGTGACATCTCACAAACTTCTCCCAGCCCAGTAGTTACTATGACAATGCGCAGACTAGTGTTCAACGCTTCACGAAACCTGTCTCATCCAGGCGTACGTGCTTCTCAGAAGTTAATAACCGGAAGCATTTTACGGTCCAATGTCTATTGCGATGTCCGCCTTTAGACACGCGCATGCTTAGAGTGTCAGCGCTCCAAGGTACACAGACACGCCAAAAGCCCAGTTGGCGTTTTTCCAGCTCAAGACTCTCGTTTTGTACACGTCCATGTCGACTTGGTCGGACTATTGCCATCATGCCAAGCTTAAGTGTACTTCCTCACCTGTGTTGACCCATTCACACTTTAGCCAGCAGCAATTCCGATAGAGAACTGCTTAGGTGGGACTGTTTTACAAGCTTTCCTAGAATGCAGGGTAGTTCAATTTGCTTGCGTAAACATGGTCAACACCGACAGAGGATCATACGGTGTCCGATCCTTCAGCAAACTTCTCAACGTCATTGTTTACCAACACAACCGAACAAATGCATACCACCCCGCAGCCAATGCGATGGTATAATGGTTCTACCCGCAGCTCAATGCATCACACAGTGTACAATCTAGCACATCCCAGCCCACAATAATTTCGCTCGTTCTCTTAGAAATAAGGAAGGTGGCTTTGCACGCCCCTTCATCTTCGCTAGTCTTTTGATGCACATTACGCTTACCTGATGAACATGTCTCACCAAAAGTGTCAGCACCTTACGACTATGGAGACTACGCAGCACGCCTATCATATCACAGGCAACAGCTTTAGCCTGCGCAACCCAGACCAAATAGCTTTCGTTCCAACGTGAACGAACGCTTTGCTACTTGCGCTCACGGGTTGGTTCGCACTGACAGCCTACGCCGGCTACTTCAACCAATTATTCTGTCCCGTACGGTATCGTACGCAGAAGCAACAAATCGTTTACTATTGACTATCGTGGTAAGACTGAGACGATCAACACTGACCACTCAAACCAGCGTCTTTTGACAGCTATGACTCCCTAGTGCAACACGCAACAATCTCTGTCTGCGCCATCTGGAGCAGCCTCGCAACCCCAGACAAGTCACTTCATTTCAGCTGAATCGACAGCAACAGCCGACGTCATCCCTTCACGACCCACTACCAACGGAAGCGGTAGGGGAGTAAAAACCCCAACTCCCCTAGAGTATTCCTTGCAAAATTTTCTGCTCCCAGAAAAGTATTCCATAACCTACAAAAAAACGACGAAAGGAGCTTGGAACTAAAAGTAAAGAGGAGATCCTTTTGAAAGCTCAAAGTAGCTTCAAAAGTTTTTCGCTTTGTACCCTTTTGTATACTGTTATGCAGTTACGCTGCTTTTTTCATTTTGCTTTCTATATTCACCGCCGTTTGATTGACTTTTTGTTTCACGCTTTGCTGGACCCCAACACGTTAAGTGAAAGCACTACGAACTTCCTTCTCAACCAGCTACGTGAACTTTACAAACTGTCTCCTCACAAATAATTTTTACCGTTTTGATACCGCAGGGAGGACACGGATGGGAGACAGCTTGGGTCCGATTGTTTGGTTCTGTCCCAGCAGTTGCATCAAGTTTTGCGACCTGGTCTCGCAGAAGGCTAGCCTGCGAAGATCAGTCTTCCCGGTCCCTGCTGGGGAGCGCTATGTAGCAGTCTGGAGATTCTCCGGTTTGCCTGTGTAAAATTCTAATTAAAATTATTTCCTTGTACACCTAGGCGACTGGGGTGGTTTGTTTAACTGATTGCTGTTTTCGCATGCTTGACTTGCTCATTACCATTTTTGCTTGACGCTGGTTTCTGCTACATGGCAACATGTGCATTCTCCGTGCCCCTAGCCAGAGCGTCAACGGTGTCGTATTTTATAGCTTGGCAACAGGAAATGTTTTACTGTACAATAAACATTTCACTGCACCCCGATCTGTCTTCAAAATGGCTGTCCTGGATTCTCGCTGAAAGGCTACTCTCCAGAGACGTATAATAATTTGTTTAAATGTGAAATATGGTTTGAATTCCGGCAAACATGGACATATGACCACAGAAAAGCAGCTTGATTGGAGCAAAAATGTAATACCTTGCATTTACTTTCTTTGGACAATATGTGGCGAATGGTGTGGTTAATCCAATATAGGAGCTATAGCGGGATGGTAGAATGAAGGCCATGTGATGAGTTTGCTCAATCTTGCTCTAATCTTGTAACCGAGGTAGCTTTAATTGCTACCTGTTTCTGAGCAACCCTACCACACTCTGAAACAGGCCCACCTTAGGAGGAGCCCAAGATTATAGCAGACCGCTATTCAGCAGCTATTCCTGCGTCTGCAACTGGTTGAAAGGGACCCTCAGTGCTATTGAGTGGGATGAGCCAAATGCTCGGTACATCGTCCATGGACGATTAGCTACAGCGCGAACCCTGTCTACAGCGTTTGCAACAACCACAACCCGATATTCTTACCGCGCTCGAACTTTAATAGGCAGGTGAGGCCACGCAATTAGTTAACGCAGTAGTTGCTCGTTTTCGTCCTCAGCTTACTGCCCCATTGCCACCGTTTCCTAGGACGCATAATATAATCCATGTTCCTTGTTTTTACACCTCACCCAGGCTGTCCATTCCTCACACAATGCACGACTATTTTAGCGGAACCAGTTGCTTTGAACCGTGACGTTAACACCAAGTCTAAGGATAACGAACGCCGCTCACGTAGCAAATCACCTACTCGTAACGACGCTGCAAGTGATAACCAGTACTGCTGGTGTCACCGTCGATATTTTGCACAAGCTAAGCGTTGTACCACACCCAGCGCCTTACAGCGACTCCACAGGGAAACTATCGGGCCACGACATAAACGCGACTAGCGTCAATGATCCCTCGACGGCCGTCGCTTATTTCTTGTTAAGAAATGCATCCTAAAACCACATTTCGTTTGCCTACCAGGTTTGAAGTTAGAGTGATTCCTCCCGCATCTTGGGATGCAATTCAGCCGGCCACTCTCAGTCTCCATGTCGCCAATGGCATACTACCCTAAGTTACGACCAGCATTCATTAGTCTTTAACTTGGGTCTTCGTAAATTATTTCGTTCTCACCTTTCCTCGTTACCTTTGCTATTAACAAAGTCCTGTCCACCACATTCCCAGGACACAACTTAGATAGAGTTGTGCTGCTCCCAGGTGAACGACTTCTTGACTTACAGTATACTGACGATATTTTCCTAGTCTGTGCCAACTCTTAAACTTGCCAAGTGGCGCTGGACTGCTTAGCACTGGTTGTCATCTTTTTCGGGCTCGCAGTGCCTATAGTAGTTGCTTCTCCGGTGGCTGTTATGGTGCCACAGCTATAGGACATACATAGGCTTCAGAAGCCCGTTATAAAAGCTGGTGAAGTCAAAAGCTGCTACTTCCCTAGTAGTGTTATTGATGCCGTTGCCGAGGGTCTTTTCTGGGCACGGGAAACAAGGTTCATGTAGGCGTTTGGTGCTAATCGTAATGCACTTTTAGCGGCGAGACTGATGACCCCCTGTGCCGCCAACCTAGGCTCAATAAACGCCAAGCGCGAATGCCTGTGAAGCCAACAATATGGGCTTTGCTCGTGGTCATAATGAAGCCAATATCATGAGGCAAATATGGAATAACCAAGAACAGGTCTTGAATGCAAGTGTTTCCATTAGTTGAGCCTTAGCTTGTAGTAATATGGATGCTGGTGTCATGGGAGGTTCATGAGCTACGTAGGCACCGTTCATGGAGGCTGGTGGAGCACATAACAACGCTTTTGAAATCAGCAATAATAACGTTTCTGTGGGCCGCTCATACGCTTACGCTAGTGGAGCCAGAAATGAGTACAATTTCACTGACCAGTACGAGGCTACTGTTATGGGATCTATGACACTTCTCCATGCACCGGTTATGTGGGCAAGTAAGGCAACCGATGGAGTCCTGTGGCGTGCCAACCACAATGACACACAGGTAGCACGCATATGGGCTAACTAAGCACCCGCCACATTTTCACGAATATCCAACTATATGTCGTCATGCATATAACTAAACAAATGGTACATGCACGATAAAGCGAGGCAAACAGGTAAAAGCGCCATCAACTATCCATACAAGCATAGCTGCTTTGGAATAATAACACATTTCGTTTTAAGGAAAAGTATACCCGAAATGTTTCGTATTTTATACGATTGAGCATATTGTCAGGAAATATGGGGACTCAGCAACGTGCTAAATAAATAAACGTATTTCCGGCAGTAGGCTGCAGGTCTGTGTAGGCATGGTCATGATAATACTAATAGGTATGGTTAGTAATTGTATAAAAATATAGCTAGTTAGCCATAACAAATTGGATTTGTATGTCCGTATATATGTAAGTTTATGTGTTAGTGAACATGGTGAATGAACTTGTGTAGTGTGACTAAACGCATGAGTTTGTTTGCTGTGTTCGGTATCGCATGAAGGGACCAGAGGTAATCTTCCAAATGGATGACGTTCGTGAAGTGGGGATCCTCCGGAAGTGGCAGGGGCAATGACTTGATTTAATGGAGAGTCAAATCCGCCACTTTTCTGGGGCGCCAACAAATCAGTCACAACCCATGTGTCAATATTCAAGTTCGGCCAGATTTCTCCAGGTGCACAGGAGCCAAAATAAGCGTTCGCTGCAATTGTTGTTTATTAACGTGTAACAATGTTCGGTGCTCCAGTAAAGCATTCTCCAAATCAAAATCATTTGCACAGACGGCATGTAGAATTCTGATGACTACACCAGTGTGAAATGGTGGGCTATGATTTAATTCAGCGGAGAATTCCATCCGCCACGTCGCAGTGCTTTTAAGCGGCGATTTGTGACATTTATAGTGATGCTTACCAGACGAAAACCCATTACGTACTAAGACACCGCCGTCGTTCATTTTAAACAGTAGTGCAAACTGGCAATGTGACATACAGACCGATTTTGCACCCGGTTATTCGCAAATTTCTTCGCTGGCTTAGTCAGGAGCCGGCAGTAGTTGTTGAAATCGGTAGAGGATGAAAAAGAGTCGCGGAGTCGGGTGATGTGTAGTGCAGGTGAGTAAACATTTCGAGTTAATATTGGCTGGCTTCTTCTTTTGTGGTATACTTGTCGGAGTTTTGCAGACCTTGTCCAGCTGTCCACGTTGGACTTGTCATGGGGTTGGTGGACATGTGTAACATTAATTTTATCTACATTACTTTTATTTCCTTCCTTATCCCTATGTTACCCTAACATTACGTTCGCCTTAAATGACCTATTTATGTACTGCATCCTTAAAAGTTTGCTGGGCAATTATTATAATAATGCGAGCAATGTTATTGAAATGCCTAATCGAGCTTTTTTACTCATCCTAATTTGAAATGAATAATTAACTAGACTGGTTAATATCTAAGAAAACTATGGTGCATATGCTCAGTTACTTACCAAATAATCTTTGGAATAGGTCAACTGAATTTTTGAAAGGCGAACTCAGCATAGTTTGGTCCATTGCTGTTGCGTAAGGGGAGATTGCCATTGTCAACTACATGTGGGAGTACTTAGGTTCCGCCTGTTACTATGCATATAGCTGGTTACCAGTGCTGATATTAAAACGAAAATATATGTTATCCTACATAAGGAATACTTGTAAAGACAGGTCGACGGGTGTGTAATTCCATTTCCTATTAGTTCACATTGACAAGCTGACCAGGACCACATATTACCATTCTTGTTACGCCCCGACCGTTTCCTATCCACATATTCCGTCACCACGTCTCTTTCTGCGCATTTACCGTCCTTTTTTACCCACACACATAAACCTAGCGTACCTTGTAATCAAGAATGAGTTTGCTGTTCATCAGTTCTTTTCTAACTGAGCAGCTAGTTATGGTTTATTCTTGACTGAATTGTTATGGCACTTTATAGCAGATTGATTATGCCCATACGAACGTGCCCGAACTAACGCCAATGGGCTTTCTTCACTTAATTCTGTCTTATTTGTACACTTTCAAGAGAAAACGTCTGAACACCCTTCGAGTCTCACTGTTACAACTGCCAATCGGCACGTCGACTAGATTCCTAATTCAATATTTTCTTGACACTTGCAAGGATAAGCTACGGCCTGTCTACGTCTATCGTTTTCACTACCCTTATGGCGATGAAGCTTTTGTGTCAAAAGCGAAACGTTGTCCATTACCATAAGTATATTAACAGGTCGTCTACCAAGTTTTTTGAAATGATACACTTATAGAGCCCTGACTGTTTGCTTCACGCACGCTTGAACCCAACTTATCGTCACCCTTTGACGATTTTATTCCTCATGATTGCTTGTACCATTTCTGCAGACTGTACAACTTTCGGTTTATTACCGAGTACCAACATAGCAAAGTGTTTGTTGTGAAATATAACTGCCAGTAAATGTTGATCATGCCTGCTTTGGTGTGCCTCGCTACATTCGAGAATAAAATATTCATTTATTTTATTTATTTAGGGCAGTACATTTGCATGTATTTGATCATGCCCTCTTTGGCATACCTCGCGTAGCCGAGCATAACTGTTTATTTCTTCAGCTATTTATTTATTTATTGTATGGGACACTGGCAAACATCAATACACGTATAAGTATTCATTAACATGTATAAATATATGAACATTTTCGGCATGGCCTCCAGTATATATATATATATATATATATATATATATGCTGAGGCTGATGTTGCATTCTTGATGCTTCTTCACCGCAGTTGGGCTAAACCAACTTACACTTAAACTAGGTCTTTTTAAGCTGGCTAAATTTCATTCCGCTTTATTTGCTTTGTTCTGCCTCCCTGAATAAGGTTCTATTAACTTGCCACGTTGCTTACACTAATTGCGCTTATCTTCGGTAATTTTGTTGCGTTTGTAGCATTTTAAGTAACTTGTGGACATTTCTTACTTATCACGGATTTGTTGCTAACCAACTTACTTCATATGGTAATTTAGCGAAGAGTTATGCCGCCGTATCTGTATGCATTATTGGATTTATTTTATTTCAGCTTGTCGTTTAAAGTGAATTGCTGTTGTTTGATATCCCTGGTATGGTTGCGCTTGATGTGTATGTTGACAAGGTGCCTACCTGTCTATTACCCACTACATCGTTCATACTGGCTCCAGGAGACAGTTGGTCGTTGCTGGAGGGGACGGGGTGCACGGTTCTTGTGGCCGTGCTAGGCTCAAAGAGCGGTTTCATGCACTCAGTGTGGAGCGGACTACGGTCCAGCCACCGCCTTGTGTGCGGTTGATTCCCCAAATACAGCGTGCTTGTGTTTGCCTGTGAAGGAGTGTGGGCCGGCTCCGTTGATGAAACGTGGTTCCCATCCGCATGCCTCCCGGTCTTATTCCTTCGGGTTTACACTGGATATGGGGTATGTGGTTGGAGCTTTGGGTGGTGCAGCGCAAGCCATCCATGGTCCCTCTGTAGGCGCAGGCGTCCTGTGGCTTGCCACAGTGACAGGCAAATCCGAAACCGGATGCCGCCAACCATATACATATATATATATATATATATATATATATATATATCCAATACTGCATAGGATATCGTTACCATCTTGTCCATTTATAAATAAATAAATTAATTAATAACCTTTATTCTCGTGCAATGCGAGACACGACTATGTAGGCATGAGCATGTTAAAAGTACGACTAATATCGAGGAATGTAGAAGACATGGTGCAAGTTGGCCATGAACATTGGAGCTGAGACTTCATACATGTGTGTAAATGTGCATAGGTCTACCTGATATTCCAGTTTGAATATGTGCCAATACAATCGTGATTGATCGCGTGGACAGGATGGGAAGGGTTGAAAGACGTCCGTGGTGGGAGTGTGGTTGGCTGGGTAATCTTGGAGCAGTGAGTTTAGTTGGAGGTGAGTATCATCCGCCTCGTCGCAGTGCGGTTAAACAGACATCAGTGGCTTTTTATAGAGAGAACGCTGGCTAGGCGAAAACCCACCACGTCCTGGAGCACTGTCGCTAAACATTTGCTGGAACAGGGTAGACCTGAACCACCCAGTTGGTGTCACAGGGAAGTCATTTTTTCGTTGTCGATGGAGTAGCCTACAATTGTTGACAAGCCATAAGCGAGCGATTGGACGCTTGACAGGCGGGATAAAGGGTTTGGTAGTTATGGTGTGATTCAGGTTTGTTGTGGTCATCATTTGTTTTGAAGACTTTTTGTAGACAGGCCTTGGCTGAGACAATCCTCTGGATAAGGACATCTAGGTCAAATTGTCCAGTGATATTAGACCAGCATGGGAGTGAGTGTGTTGGAGATCTGATTTGATCTGCTTTTGTCTTTGTAGGTTTATTCGGTCGTAGACAAGCAGGCCAGATGGAATCCTTGGTAAGTTTCTGTTGATAACTTCAGACCTCGGGGAAGAAAAGAGAAAACTAAAGCCAAGGACAGCAGCAGAGCCTACTATGGAAACCTGTGACAGCATGTGGTGTGATTTTAAAAGTCATATATGTTGCAACGTGGTAAACATGCTAGATGAAGAGCAAAGAAAATATTTAGTATTTTGTCTTCTGTGACCATTAAAGTATCTAGACGGGCGAAGGTTGCTTAATAATTAGAAGCAGGAATGAGAGGATGAACGAGGACAAAGAGAAGACGGTGGCAAGGGCAAGAAAAGGATAAACTAAATAGGAAAGTCCGGAAATGGGATGAATGTATAGGTACTAGCTGCCCTGAAATTAGCTTTAAAGGTGGTTGGTGTCTATAGCAAAGAGATATGAAAGAACCACGAGTTACCACATCAAACTAGAAGTGAGAAGAAAGCTACAAACAGCTTTTTGAAACTCAAAGTCAGCAGCAGCATTCTATGAATGAACACCAGACAGTAGAAATGGAAATGCAAGGTGTCATGTAGTTAGAGACAGAGCCGCGTTTATAGCCCAATATTTTCAGAGTAATAACAGGGTAAGAAAAGCAGGTCATACTGTTAATCCAACGCCTCGTTACGGTTAGAAAAAGCAAACCGTTTCCACGAGAAAATCTGCTGCAGACCAGGTTTTTAACCCTCAATAAAAATATAGCCTATTAGATTTTGTATCTTGTGTATATTTTAGTGCATGCAGTTGTACAACCTTCGTTCTATCCATACCTGCAGGCATAGCATACCAGGCAAATTCCATTCTTTGTTCCATTAGCACTGATATTGGGCGATATGCATACTATTAGGGCTGCATAGCCTTACTCCCAGGTGCACTTGCGATCTTCAATTTCCAGATACCATACGTTACTTAACATATCTATACTTCCCTTGCGTTTCACTTACTCCTGTCAGGTTCTCGGAGGCTAGTTTAGGCCAATCATAATCTACATATGGTAATATTTTTACGAATTTTACTACGTGCTCCAAACTAATATAGTTGTTTAGTGTCGCGCCCTGTTTGGATTTCATGTTCAGTCACGTTCGTGTCATGTTTAATCATAAGTTCGTAGTTCTTACGTTTTGTTTACTCGCATACCGTGTTGCGGCAAAGGTTTCTTCAAGAGCATTTATCACCAACACACATTTATAACACACAACGCGACTTAAGCCTAACATACGCTTCCAATAACACTTCAGTACCTTTTGATTTAGCTGATACCTGAAATAGGCTTCTGTTAATTATAGGCGAAAGATATTTCACCGTTCAACCCACCCTTACTTTACCCCTGTGATAACAGTCGGTAAACAATGAAACTTAAGAGTCCTGTCAAAGAGAGGACAGTATAGAAGTTAGAGGCGATTGAACCAAACGTGTGGTGTGCAGGCTAACGAAAATGGAATCGAAGCAAGCAGAGCGAGAACTGTTGCAGAAAGATACTCATCAAAACAATATGTGTCAAAGGAAGTGCCGTCAGCAAAATAACTGGACGCGTAGAAGGTTAAAACAACGGTAAAATACATTGGCGCAAAATACTGAAAGAGCGTGTTTTCCGATACACTACAAGGGCCTCTCCATATAAGCCTAAGGGTTGGAAGCCTTCGACGGAGCTGTTGGTGAGGGGAAAACGGCAGGTAAGAATGGATGCGAATAATTGTATGGGCTAGAATAAGGGTATCCAAGATGGGATGTGTAGAAAACTCCGCGGGGTCTAGACTTTTGTTATTAATTATCTAGGATGATTGTGCATCATCGGTGGGCCGTCTTGTCAGGCTGGTCGGACTGCAAAATTCGGGCTAACCCAGACAAAACGCTGACAGGACCTTTTCTCCAGTGTGGACCCCACGGTCCGCTTGGATGTCACTCACCCACCGTATTTCAGTCCACGATCCTCCTCCGACATAAAGCCTGGGCGTCCTCCGCCCACGAGGAACTCAAGCGTCATTGTCGGCAACACATACCCAGGCATTTAGGGCGCAAGCCATCCGTGGCCCTCCACGGTCGTGGGCGACTGACTGGCACCTGGGTAAGGAAAGAGGACTTGGCCTGCTAGGTAGTCGCACAGAGGTAGCGTTAAACCGGTTGGCGAGTCACAAAAGGTTTGCCTTGGCGGTTTCGGTGGTTGAGTTTCTGGAATGTCAAACGCAGAGGGTTAAGCATGGGTCGACGGAGCGGTAGGACGTCGGAGAAGGGAAATGGCGTGAGGTACAAAAGTAAATAATAAATGTTTTAAACAAATAAGTTAATAAATAAAATAATTAAATAATCCTCCTACCCTTTAGTAACGTAAAATGTAGTCACCCAGTTTAAAATGCCGTGGACATAGCGTCTAAGATTAATTCATGACCTACGGAGGCTAGCCACTGTCGTCTGCTAAGGTAGTAACCTGCGTGGCAATAGAAGCAAAGTAGTGCTATATCCCATTTAGCTTGCACATTTTGTAGCCCAGCCGATTTCATCTATGGCACAGTGTCTTAAGCTCCTTATGAGTTGGCATTTACCTCTAGCGCTCATGAGTACGAACCTTAGTAGGGGACCGAGGGAATGCTCACCACCGACGAGCTACAATAGGGCGAAATGACTCTGGTGATTTTCCGGGCTGAGCTGCACAATGTAGCTTGCAAGCTGCTGGGACAAATGCATTCCAATTATAATTGAAATTCCTCCTACTGATTAGTAAAATAAATAAATGTCTTATTCTCGACAATGCGGGACCAGTCGAAAAAAGAATGCTCATAGTTATACAGAGCGTGTAATCATTAACTTTTCACAAATGTTACTACGTAATCATTACGCGCTGGCGTTATGCTTTATGTTAATACGTAAGTTCAAGGTTTAGTAATCATGTTGAGTGAAGGTGTTACTTATGTGCTGAGCTTGTGGTTTTGTTCGGTGAATTCGCCAAATTAGGAAGGGAAAAAAATTAATATATTCTATTTAAGTGAAGACTTTGAATGGGAAAAGTTTCTCCAAAAAAGCAGGAAGCAATGCATTTAGTTAATGGCGAGTCATCTCCGCCAACTCACCGTGTTGTTAAACATACTGTTGTTGCTTTTTGTTGGGAAAAGGCTTGCAGGAGAAAACCCACACGTCCTGGAGCACCGTCGCTGAACCATTTGCTATTACGGGAAATACGCGGACCACCCAGCTGGAGCACGTGGAGATTGTTCGGCTGAACAGCCAAATCCTATGTGGCTGAGACGCACAACTGCCACCAATCAGGAAAATCGGGTTTTAATGGAAACCGCAAACGTTTTCAACATCTGCTAGAAAGGTCCGAACGTTTGACCTGTATACCGCTTCGTCCGGTAGTGAGAGGTTGAGGCGCAATAGGTTGAGGGTCAAGGAAACAGTGGGTTTCGAAGTAGCGATTGCCCAGGAAGTTACAGAAAGTGTGGGTGCTTTTGTGATAGCACCGGCTTGGGTAGCACGTGGTTCCTCCAAGAAAGCCATTTTGGGGAGGTTGATAGGCGCCTTTGTTCGGTGACCATTCTTGCCTAAATTGTCACAGTTCGGAATCCGTTGCAGGAATCTGAAACAATTAATGTAGGGAGGCTGGAGAGGGCGTCGCTCTGTCTCGGCGCGACGCAAGACTTGCGCGCTAGCAGAGCGTCTGCTGTGTATTTACACCTCTCTAGTCTGCTCGCGGGGCGGAGTCGGGCGTATTGAATGCAGGCGATAGACTAGGGAGGACGTAATGTTTGGCGCAAGCAAACCCGGCATTGCGAGCGTCAAAACGAATTTCCTGGGAACTTTAGCGTTGTGCCGTAAGCCAACTCTGCTGGTGCATATTCCAAGCCAGCTTTGCCGCAGTTGCGAATGACTAAGGGTACGAGCGAATGGTATTACTGCAGTGTTCCAGGACGTGGAAGGTTTTCGTCTAACAAGATTTCTCCCCATAAAAACCACAGATGTCGGCTTAATAACACTGCAAGGTGACGGATGTGACTCGCCACAAAATAAAGCCACAGCTGAACGTTTCACACTGACGCAGTACTCAGCCTTCTACATCCAACCTGCGCAACTGACTTTACTATGAAGAAGGTTTTGATGGAGCACAGGTCAACCCGACTTCGTATTGGTCATTGATTGCACCAAAATCTTGTTTGGGCTTTTGGGCTCATGGACCACTACATGGCGAAATTACCCCCAAATTGTATCTTGACACCACAGTTATGACTGACTTTTGCGTGCCACAGCGCCATCATGTTTCTTGGTCTGATTATTACCTGCCAATATGCTCACTCGTATGGACTACATCGTTTCACTTAAACCTATCACTAAAACGAAATGTTTTGACATTCCAAGGAAGCTATGCTTGTATGCACATTTGATCGCGCCTTTACAGGTGTGTGTCGTTTTACCGAGAATATACTATTTAGTTATTTATCCAGGTTCGGAGGAGCATTGCGCGCGGTTTTAGGTGTTATAACTGCTGTCAACTAAATCCTTGGCTGCTGAGTGATACGCTGTGGTATGAATGCGGCGGCAGTCTAAAAGTTTGCGGAAGCTATAGGATTGTGAAGCTATGAATGGCGTGCCACGGTCAGTTGTAACGGTGTTTGAGCAGCCCTAGTGCGAGACCCACCGGTCCAAGAAGACCTGGATAACAGTCTCAGCTAGGTAATCTGTTACAGGAAGGGCTTCCAGCCATCTGGTGGAGCGATCGGCAAATGTAAGAATGTATACAAAGCCGCGTGATGCAGGCAAGGAACCTATCAGGTTTATGTATACATGTGAGAACCGAGCGTCCTAGGCGGGAAAGGAACCAAAAGGGCTGCGGATGTGATGTTATACTTTGGAGCGCTGGCCTTATGCCTTATCCACCTCCCAGTGGTTTACTTCCCTTGCAATATCACAAGCTTTATCTAGTTGGCGCAGCTATATTGTGGATACTTTACCCCCCACATCATTGTGGTCTGCCGATGACCTTATGCATCTCGTAAAATATCGGTTATGATCTTTAGCAGAATGTGGCTTTGGCCATGCTGGGGCTACTGCAAATCCCTTGCTCGGTGTTTTCTACTGGACTGAACAATTAGAACCAAAAGCGTCTTACGTCTACAACATTCCACAAAAAGCGTAATCTGCCCGCAAGCATGTTAATTAACTGCACTTATTCTTTCTTTTGGATCTGTCTGTGACGATTACCCGGCCCGTGGGTTATCTGCTTGGACAATTCTACTACGAATAACATATCCGTCCTCATTACTCTGTGATACTTGCTCACCTACACAGTTGCAGCCCAATCTACGTAGCCCTATTCCGTCCAGCACCGCCGACCCCAACCGTTAATGGAGCATCCCGACTAAGTTTTACGCTCAGCCGATGGAAAAAGGATACACCATGCCTGCTAATAACCATGCACAAAACCGTTTGAAATGTGGCGTTGCCAATGGCACTTTGTTATTCAACTTGTGGTAAACAGCACCGTTTCTGGATGTGGTGGGTTTCGCCTGACAAGCGTCCCTCCTACAAAAAGCCACACATGTCCGAGTCACAACACTGCGACTTGGCGGAGGTGACTGGCAACCAAAAAGGTCACCGCCCACTGCTAAACACGGACAAATCACCGATAACTGAAATTGGTGAACACAACGGCATTTGGGCTACAACTCACCCTTTCGTCAAACAGGGCTTATCAATCAGCCTACCTGGTTCATGCACACACGGAATAATGGCGATCAAACTCCTTAACTATTCGAAATCCCAGCCAGCATTTCTTTAATGGAAACATTCATAGATTTTACATTGCTTCCGCGCCACATTTCTACTTGACTCCGATGGGCATGCCAAGCAGCCTTATGACTTTCCTATATGACAGCGACGTACCATCTACCCAACCGTGTATTTTGCGAACACTTAACTAGACCGTATGGCGTATATACGCTCGGTTCGTTTCTGTGCGCTGATAGCCACTTGATCACGCCTGTAGTGGAATATCTCGTTTCATCGAGAATAAAACCATTTATTATTTATTTATTTAAAGCCAGAAGCGAGCCCAGGTAATACAACAGTTTTAAGCGTGTCCAAACGTACTGTTCGGTGACCACTTTCAAAAACGCACGGATCCCGGAATATGATAATGTATGCAGTGCGTCAAAGACTGTGCATCTGAAGGAGACGGGCACGTGGGGTACAAAACAAACTGTGGCGAAGAACAGGTTGCACATGCAGTGAGGTGTACTGCAGGGTGCGTTAAATGTTTTCGTCTTGAGTCTGAGCCAATGTCATGGCATCAACCTCGACGGTAGGTAAAGACTAGAGAGAAGTTGCCTCGTGCGAGAGCGTCGGCTTTGGGACTGTCAAGACTTGTGACCTGACGTCTGTCAGCAGTGAACTGCTTGACAAAATTCAGGTGTCTTGGTTCCCGTGATGAATCTCTGGAGCAAGAAGCGTTGAAAGCAATGATGAGGGGTTGGTGGTCAGGGTAGCCAGTGATGGCGCGACCTACGAGCTTGTGCCGGAAGTGACGAACTGCTAGGTACATGGCGAGCAGTTCTCTACCAAACGTCTTGTAGCAGGATTCCGCTGGCTGCAGGAGGTTGGAGAAAACCCCAAGTGTTTGTCAGTACCCAACAAAGTGTTTTTGAAGCACGACTCCTATCGCGACACCTGTGGTATCTGGCGTAATAAAAGGAGTGCACTCGATGTGAAAGGAGCAAGGAAGGTTACGTTGGAAATAGAAACCTGATGTTTGGTGAAGGCTATCCGTGATGTGTTCGGGATTGCGCACTTACCTTCATTCCCTCTGGGCAGATCCGTCAGAGGCTGCTTGCGTTGAGCGCAGCGTGGCAGGAAGCGTCCGCAGTGGTTGACCAAACCAAAATCGCGACGGATTCCTGCCCTCTGAATTTACTCTGACTTCTGGGAAGTCACCTCTATTGGGTCGGCTGAGCAAACTACCTGTTTCCATCACCTACAAAGCAACGTGTGCTTTTCCACTCTTTAACAACAAACCCTTCTCACCCCGACCCTAACCTTTGCTTAGCACCCTCACTGTTTGCATTCTTCCTTCCATCGGACGGCATGCTTGCCCTGCCCTGCCGTGATCTAGCCTCACTAACTAGCGTATTTCTCTGACGGATCATATGCTAATGAGGCTTAAGTGGTATACGCCCCGCAGACACAACACTAGATTTATGTTTCCCTTACTGTTAGAGCCTTTCACTCTTGTCCTCCCGTTATTGCTATAGCCTATTTTCCCGCTTTTATTGTACTTCTTACTCCTAACGCGCCGACTAACCCAGTCTTCCAGATCAGCTTCCTGCTCTCTGAATTCAATCAGACTTCTGAGACGTTACCTCACTACTATCCGTTTACAGGACCTGGAGACCCTAGTGGGCTCTTCCACCCTTTATCGATAAAGTTTTCTTTTCCCGACCACAACCCTTACTTTTTGACCCCTCCGTTTTTATTCCTTCTCAATGGAAGGGCCAGCCTACACTGCTCTGCTGTGATCTAGTCTCACCTGACCAGTTTCCCTCTGAGTGCTCTTATGCTACCGAGACCTAAGCGCTACCGCCCCTAACGACTAAACGCTCTGGTTCCCCTACCTCAAGAGGTCGCTGGACTTGTTAACCCACTCCAGTTGTAGCCATTTCCCCACTTTATTGTACGTCCTTATCCAACGCGCTGACTAATACTGTCTTGCCCGATCGTTCACCTGCCCTGTAAATTCCATCAGACTTCAGAGACTTTACCTCCCTTGGTTCGGCTGACCCAACTATCCGTTTACATTACCTGAAGAGCCTCGTGAACGCTTCTACTTCTAACAGTAAGCGTTTCTCACCCGGACCCTAAGCTTTACTTAGCCCACTCTCCGTTTTCGTTCCTTCTTCAGCTGTAGGACCAGATCTTACGGCCTAACCGTGAGCTACACTCACCTGCCAGTCTACTTCTCTCTGCTTGCTTTCATGCTAGCGTGGCTTAAGCAATATCGGCTCTACAGACTGAACGTTCTGATGCACTTACATCTAGAGACTGATAGACTTGTTCATCCTCTATTGTTACAGCTCATTTTCCCACCTGTATCGTAGGTAGTAATACAAAGGGCAGCCTAATCAAACCTCGCCAGATTGGCGTTCTGCTATCCACCTTCACTCAGAGGTCTGAAACATTACAAATATTGCATCCACTGCACTCTCCACCTGACAATTCCAAGGTGAATACTTGGACACGACGTTTTCATGCCAGGACCAGTATAACATAAAGGGAAAGCCCAATTCAATTAGTTCGAACTTATACAGCCTTCGCAACCCTACGCTCGACTTTGCTGGATATTTCATTGCTTTACCGGTTTCAACGATGAATGGCGGACCTGGACTAGGCAATTCGGTTAGCCAGCGCAGAGGTTTGGAGCACATATGACTAAGAGTAGCGAATTGTACAATCGGTCTGTACGACACCTTGCTAGTCATACATTACCATTCAAACTGAGTGGCGGCAGTGTTTTAGGACGTGTTGGCTTTCCGCCTAGCAAACATTCTCTCTATACAGCGCTATAAATGTCCGCTTAACAAACTGCGACGTGGCGCATTGACTTGCCACCGCATAAATTTACCGCCCAAAACTCACACTGGCAAGTTAACCAGAGCGACCTTACACATCAGTACAGTATATTTTAGATATGTACACTAAACAGGCAATTTCCTGATTCTACGGTTCTTCACTCTATATATTACGCTGTTACCAATCCTTGAACCTAGACTTTGGATACAGTATTGAAGATATAAACAAATAAATACTTTAGGCTCAAATTTATACAACCACACCAACTCAGGCCTGCTCAAGTTTTACAGGCAGTTGCTTTTCACAACAATACGTTGGGTTCAACTGTGCGTAGTGCAAGCGGTCAAAGCACTATAAGTGCAGTAAAACGGTACATGTAGACCGAGAGTATCGTATGCTTGTACGTTTCGGGAAAATGTTGAAATAGTACTCTAGTCGACTTGCCAGTATGTAGTTGTAGGCAGTGACTTTACTCAGTGGCGATTCACATACGCCAAGTCACAGTGTTGTTAAACAGACATTTGTGGCTTTTATAGGGAGAACGCTTGCCAACCAAAAACCCACCACGTCCTGCAACACTGCCGTTAAGCATTTTGAACACTAAGTGTAACTAGCAAAGCCGCTTGACGACTGCTTTCGTATTGGGTTATTCGCAGTCAAATGCCTCCGAATTTCCTCCGTTGGCTGGACAGATACTTTGATCTGGGCCGCCGTTATTGTTGAGGCCGGGTGAGGATGGACACATCACGGTTAGTCGTTTTGTTATGTGTCCAGGTGAGTAAACTTTCAAACTTGCTGCTGTCTGGATTTTTCAGGTGTATAATTTTCGTGAGTGTGAAGACGTGTCCAGCTCCTCATGCTGGACAACGGTTGTGGTGGTGATTACAGTTGAGTCCCTTGGATACGCAGCCACGCTCCATGTAGTTCCTTGTAGGTTATTACGCCCGCCTTGGGCGAAAACTCTTCTGCAGTCCAATCCCAGATCTCCAAGAAGTTCCGGAACTCGGAGAAAAGGGAAAGTGCGGAACAATCAGGAGAGAACACCGCAAGCAAGACGTGGTGTTAAACATTGTTAAAGCCTTATGCTACAACATTTGTTGTGACAACATCA
Source organism: Dicrocoelium dendriticum (assembly GCA_944474145.2). Taxonomy (NCBI): domain Eukaryota; kingdom Metazoa; phylum Platyhelminthes; class Trematoda; order Plagiorchiida; family Dicrocoeliidae; genus Dicrocoelium; species Dicrocoelium dendriticum. The sequence goes on from CALYDF020000124.1 coordinate 18,512, forward strand.
TGTACATTGTGCAACAATGATTATACTGAATGTGCTTTGTGAATGTCCTATAGAAGCAATAGCCGTGTGGGTAGATTGCTAACGTCTGCGTCGACAAGAGCGTTGTACCAGTAAGTAATCCACGAAGCATCAGTTTAGTATGAGGCAACAATTGCCTAGGCAGTGAGGAAAGCAAGTTAGAAAACTGGTGATGATTGAGGGGGTATGAACAACAGATAGCCAGCCTAATACGGTAGGGAGCGTGGAATAAGAAAGTTGAAAATAAATAGTTCGCCGCGTGAGAGACCCAAAGGTCAAATGGTGGTAGGTCAGCCGACATATTTGATGCAGACATCCTAAGAGAAGAAAGATTATAGAGTGGCTCCTAATAAGCTGGATTATCGCAGGTGCATGGAGCGTACGAATACTAGCTGCTTCTAAACAGAGGTGCCGAATGTCAGAGGCTCCACAGATGGTTGCGCTAGGAAAGTCTATCAGTGGCTAGATATAGCCATTCTAATAAGACAATTGGTCACTAGTGTATGCCTACAAGTTCATAGGATGCATCCACATGCCAGCGAAAGTAAGTGCTACAGACATTGAGTGTATCCTAGCGAAGCCAGCTCTGCGCAGAGGTACATGGAGCCTACGACGCATCGCTGCAAAGCGGTAAAGAAGGTAAGAAGAGCGAGAGATAGTGCCGTTAAGAGAGGGCTTATCGGTGTCCAGCAACGGCAGTCGGCTTAAGCCTTCTATTTACCAGTGGCTACCTACAGTGACAGAATAAGTTAACAAACCATCGAAAATATGTGATGCAAACAATTCAACAGGATGTAAGTTGAATAGATAACTAGAGGTTCCTAGCTCAACGATCCAGGTTACCTGCAATAATGCGCTGCATCTAAAAAGAGGTAATGGAGGTAAACCGAAGAATTCATAAAGGCACTAGAGGGGAGAGAATCGGTGGCTAACAGTGGCATTTTGATGAAGCTTTTTAGTTACTAGTGAATACCTACAGTGTCTCAGATTTCGTCAGCGAATGCATATGACACACTCTATCAGGGAATAAGGTTTGTTGAGATAAAAGCTCGACTCCACCAAGCGTCGGATATGCGCAGAGATGCATGAAGCCTACGATGGATAGCTGCCGCTAAACAGAGGAGCCAAAGGTAAGAGGATGAGCAGACAATGGCGCTAACAGCAAGCGTATCAGTGGCCAACCATGACATTTGGGTGGAACATTCTAGTTTCTGGTGAATGCCTTGTGGCCCGAAATAAGTCAACAAACAGCAAACGTATGTGACGCAGACAGTCCCAAAGAATGAAAGTTGGCGAGATAAGGAAATTGCTCTTAACAAACTTCGGATAGGCACAGAAATACATGGAGCCTACGACCATTAGTTGCTTCTAAACAGGGGCGCTGCGGTTAAGGTGATCGACAGATAATGCCGCTAGGAAAGACATTTGGAGGCCAGATGTGACCATTCCATTAAGCAGTTTGGTCACTAGTGGACGCCTACAGTGTCACAGGATAAATCAGCAGGCCAGTGAAGGTAAGTGATACAGACGGTCTAAAAGATTACAGGATGGAGAAAACAAGGCGTGTCTCCTAGTAGCTCCGGATATGCGCAAAGATCTATGGAGCCTACAACGAATGGCCGCAGAAAACAATACGAAGCTAAGAGGAACGACAGATAATGGAGCTAAGAGAGAGAACCAGTGGACAGAAACTGAATTCGCTTTAGGCTTCTAGTTATTAGTGGATACATACAGTGACAGAATAAGTCAGCCAACCAGCGAAGGTATGTGATACAAACAATCCACGAGAATAAATGCTGGAGATATAAGGAGTGGCTCCTAGCGCAAAAATGTATGCTACCTACAATGCCTCGCTGCAGCTGCAAAGTGGTGACTTAGGTTAGGCGAAGTACTGGTAATGGTACTAGGGAAGAAAAGGTATCGACGGCCAGCAATGGCATTTCGGTGAGGCCTTCTAGTTGCTAGTGGATACCTACGGTGTCCCAGAATAGGTCAACAAACAGCAAATGCATGGGATGCAGACAGTCCTAGATAGTAAAGGTTGGAGAAGTCAACGAGTGGCGCGTAGCAGGCTCCGGATATGCGCAGAGATTATTGGGACCTACGAAGAATAGCTGCTTCTAAACAGTGGTGCCAGATATAAGACGAAGAACATATAATGGCGCTAGGAGTGAGAGTATCTGTGATCAGAACTGGCATTTGGATGAAGCCTTCTAATTACTAGCGTAATACCTACAACGTCCCAGAATAGGTCCACAAACAGCAAGTGTATGTGATGCAGACAGAGCCAGATAATAAGGGTTGGAGAACTCAGAGAGTGGCTATTAGAAAGCTCCAGCTAATCGCAGATGCATAGAGCCTACGACTACTAGCTGCTTCTAAACAAAGTTTCCGAATTTCAGACCCTCGACAGATGGTGGCTCAAGGAAAGACTATCGGTGGTCAGATGTAGCCATTCCAATAAGACGCTTGGGCACTAGTGTATGCCTACAAGGTCACAGCTTGCATCAACAAGCCAGCGAGCACCAGGGTGCAGGATAATCCTATCAAATCCACTGAAAGAGGCACGTGATAAAATTAACTTCCTTGAGATGGAATTGAACGCACTCAAAAGCAACATCTCTGTACTGAGCAAAACCCTAGCAAAAATGATGCTACTAGTTCAGCTGTCGGGAATCACACAGACTAATGATGTCAATGAACTCAAACTAGCAGGGGAGCTACTTACATCATTTCTAATGAAGTTTCCGAACGAGTTCGTCGTACAAATAACGTAATGATATTCAATGTCCCCGACAAAACCAAATTAGCGAAGGTGAAGCACTCGCTCACCAATCTCTGTAACATGACCCCTGACTCCTTCGAAATTAAACGTCTACGAAAAGCATCCAAATGTAAATCGTGCCCTATACTTATCACTTTTAGCGACCAAGTACTGGCCAAGACGTTAATGGCGAAATGATTCGTTGTGCGAGAGGCAGCCAAGTTGGGGCCTATCGTGATCAAGCCGAACAAAATACCCCTGCAAACAGCATTTGCATCAACCAATAAACTTCCGCCTAAGCAAAGGGCAGAAGGTTCCCCCACCTCGACTAAACCAGCTACCTCACTCCCAGTAGATCTTGATCTGTCGCAACAGCATGTGGACTCAAACGCGACAAAGGCCTACAGCACTGGACTAACTTCGTCCAACACAGTGAAGGCGCTAGCCCCCTCGGTAGTGCACTTTGAAGCTGCTTGCGGTTGAGATGAGGCTGATGTAGATAAACCGAACGATTCCGACATGTGTGACACTGATACCGAACCTCTGACAGAAGAAGTTATTGGCAACACATCCAACAAACCTATGACAAGCACCCCACTGACTACTAAGGAACTCTCACGCAACCGCCCAAAACGAAGGCGCATTAAAAATCCTGCCTCTTGCAACTTCTACGTGCCGAGACATCAACCCAGTGAACTTCCCAACGAAAACAGGCAACCCTTACCCTCCGTGCTACCTAACAAGTGCTGATCTCAGAATAGACAGATTGCACTCTTAAAGGCAATATCTAACAAGTATGTACCATTGTGGGAGACCACGACTACAAAAATACAAGCGCCGCCCCCCAGAAAGCCATACTTGCTTCCAACTCCAACTGCTCGCCATATAAAAGTCAATGTTCTCCGCCACAGCCAGAACGTGCGCGACTCCCACCCCACACCCGGTAGCGCTAACACGAGCAACACCACTGCCCCACTTCACCGCCCCCAGCCAAAGCCGTCTCTTAACCCGAGACTGTCCAAGATAACACGGTCGACTGGCGAATCCACACCCTACTCTCTAATGCCGCCATTTCCGCGGTGCTACCAAGCTGACAATAACTATAATCAATTGCAGGTACCTCGCTACAAACCTGTTTCTTATAGAACACTCCGCGAAGTAATGAAACACGCCACCCCACCTTCGCCTGCAAAGATTAATCGCCCGCGCCCTACAAGCCCAATGATAACTGAACTGCCTAACATGTCAGTACGCATTTCCGTTCCTTTTTTATGGAATATGGCGGGCTACGGCTCGCCACAACTCACTAGACTTTTGGACGAGGCTGCCCTCTACCATCTTTACAGGCTCCTAAACATCGCACAGATGCCCTTGAGCAATCGCTACCAACCCCTCCAACACCTCATGTAGTCGCTGGCTCATTAAAAGCTAATTCCAGTAATAGCATGCATTATCAGTCCCTATCACCCCAGGAGAACCTGCTCAGAAGTTCACCGCTGCGCAACTCAAGGGCCCCGGCTTAACGGCAACGCAGGTTTTTGCTTCCCCTGAGATACTTCTTGCCGCACCTACGAGCTTGTCTTTATGCATCCAACCGACGACCTAACCAAGAGACACCATTGCATGCATACATGCCATCAACCCTCTCCGAGGCGTGGAATGCGACACAGACACCGGAGTAACCAACCCACATTTGACAGAAGTATGCCCCACAGGACTGCACACTCACTGTACTCCATCGTTATCTTCTACTGCTTACGTACAGCCTATCTCTGCCAGTACCTTAGTCATGGCTAATAACATTTCCCACATCCATAAACCTGTCTCCTCTGCGTCGTTTCAGCATGGTAACCAAACTGTTTCACTCCTACAACTCGACCTGCTCTATGATAACGCGGGCAGTAAGATTTTGTCTGACCTCTGTAACCTTGTAACTCTTATAACTCCCTCTGAGACCAAAGCAACTATACCCACGCAAACCACTCAGATTACTACTGTCTCAGATAATGCAGCAGATGCTCACTCCTGCAACGAGGCACTCTACTTCTCATTAACGCAGGGTCCATCAAACATAAGCTGCATCTTATCAACCCCGTCATTATCCTGTCCGGCCCTCAGGTAGTGTGCATCTCAGAAACGTGGCACGATGCTAACACTCCCGATGCACAGCTGCGAATCTCAGGCTACACCTCCTTCAGCAATGGACGTACCAACCACCGTGGTGACGAATGCCTCATGTACGTACATGACGATTTCAAGGCGCCATCATTTCAAGGACTTTCAGTCGGCCCTCCGGAAGACTCGGTTTGGATTCAAACCAGTAGCGGACAGCGGGATCTCTTAATTGGCTGTCTTTATAACCCACTACACCCTTACACGATCGGAGTACGCAGTCTAGTTGAAGTCTGCACAGAAGTATCCCTATTGCCTACCCACTATAAGATAATCGGTGGTGACTTCAACATGCCACAAGTGGTCTAGCAAACGCAATCTGCGCCAACCAAATACCGTGCCTTTGTGGACACCATATATTCAATTGGGTGGACTCAACACGTGCATGCAACCACTAGGCACAATAACACAGAGTTACTTTTTACAAACGGAGTTGCGCATGCATCTGCTAACGTGATTGACAGTCTCCCTGGATGAGGTTGGAGACATAGCCTCATGAATATAGAAAATCGGCTCTAAAGGCTAAAACTTGCGATGCTTAGCTAAGAAATATGTGTATTTTCCAGGCCAAAATGTGCCAACCTATCAGAAAGGTCTGCTGTGTTACTCAGGTAGACATGGATCATGCGGCTCTGATATAAGCTTCAGAAGCACAACTACTAAACTATATTTTCCTAGTTGTTTATGTGGCTCATTATCCACTGAAAATAGTATGCTGAGGTGTTCTAACCGTGGGTTAATTATAAGCTCAACTGGACTCACAGGCAGACATAATATTCCTTACTGGATTTCTAGCGTTTTCGCGCAAAATATCTCTGATTTGCGTATATTTGCCATGTATGCCTTCAAAGTGTACTTTTCGGCCACCTACGCAGTCCCTAGTTGTCGCAGGTTATTAAAGGCTGATTAGGGCATTCCTGGATAGCTATGCCTATTTAGAACATATACCGCTTCGTTATCTTTTACATTTTCTTTTCTTTTTTCTGCTATCTGCTTGCAAAGCAGAAAGCCATTTTTAGCGAAAAAGAATAATGGCCTTATTCGTAGACCATCATTCAATTGCAAATAACTCGCAAACTACTGCACGTATTGCAACGCTTTTACTTTCAACGTAATCAGCGGTTAAAACTTGTCCCAAGCAGTTTGCTTTTGTGCTACTTTACGCAGTATTCTAGCCTTAGAAAAGGTTTTTCTTTTTTTCTGAGATTTACTCAGGTTGAAATTTCGCGTCAGAAAGCAATATCAGCGCAAGAAAAGTTTGGCTATATTTTTTTGTTCAGTTGTATTTTTCTAGTGAAGCACGCCGCCTTAGTATGTCTCTTAACAAATCCTTTTTATTTTCATCTGCATTTCTAGAAATTATTTTTTAACTTTTCTTATCCCTTATAATTCCGCCACTCTCATTTCTTCCATGTGCGCACCAATAATTGTGGCGACTGAGCGGACCAAAATATCCAATGAATTTAAAGTGAACTTGTGGTGAATTGGATCCTGTTCCAAAAAACAAAGGCACAACTACACCTCTGCGCAGCTTTCACAACAAAAGAACGTGGAGCTCAATATCTCCTTAAGGAACCAGAAAATTTTCAAGGTGGACGCCTGCCACCCCAGCAGCTGTACACCAAACCATGCCAATGCATTTGTACTTGCTAACGAGGTACCTATACTTGTATTTTGCCGACTTCCATGAAAGAGCATGGGCTTAACATAAAGATTGATCTGAACCCTTAAGACTGCAGCCTCTAGCCGGTCTAGAAATATACCTATTTATTTATTTACTTATCACTAGTCCCCCAGTGGCTAGACTGTACCCGTCTGGAGCTTCCCCGGTTTGCCAGTGTGAAATTCTAACTAAAATTATTTCCTCGTATACCTAGGCAACCCGTTTGGTTTGTTGAACTGATTGCTGCGTTCGAATGCTTGACATGCTTATCGCCAATTTTGTTTGGCGCTCGTTTCGGTTGCAACGCGCAACTGCCCTGGGTGCTGTGCGGCTTCGTTCTCCTAGCTAGAGCGTCAACGGTGTCGTTCCTTTATAGCTAGATAACAGGGAATATTTTACTGTACCAATAAAAGTTTCCCTGCGACTCGATCTCTCTTTTCGAATCGCTCTTCAGGCTCCCGGTACAGACGACTCACTAAATTGGTGACCCCGACTATGGAACAATCTCAGTGCCGGATACTTCAAAGTTCCCTCCGGTGAGGTCGTTCCCTTTATTTTTCAAGTTTTGCGGTTTATTTTTGAATACGGTAGCTTAGATTTTGCGTCATTTTTAAGCCCTGGAATCTGTAGACCCTAAGGTAGCGTCTCTGCTAAGCTTTGTATCTCTCGGCGCCACCTTTTTGGACATGGATCCTCTTTTTCGGTTCGCTCATCTTGAGGCTGAGTTTTATAACCACAGAATCACTTCCGACTACGCGAAGGATAGCAAGCTCCTGGCCTATCTCCCCAAGGAGATATCAATGCAGGTTCGTGACGTTATCCCTTCTCAGACCGAAATCAGCTATGAGGCTCTCAAGGAGGCATCGATCAAGCGTGTTATATCCTCTGAGATAGTTCACCTGCAGTTTTTCAGAGATCTGCAGCCGGGCGACCAACTGCCCTCAACCCTGCTATGAGAGGTGCAGCAACTCCTTGGTTCCTCAACCATGAACGAGACGAGCTATGGTTACAGCGGCTACCGGAAACCACGCAAACAATTCTCGCTACAGTGCGCTCCGTTTCGCGCACGCAAATAGCAGATTTAGCGGATGGAGCTATTGAGCGATCACAGCAACAAGCCGACGTCAGCAAGATCCATGCCGTTGCTTCCGACGGCACTTCTATCAGTGGCTTACAGTCAATTATTGTTTTCATCGCTACGTTACGCTGCTTTCCAGGTAATTATTACGTATAGTTCACTTGGACTGCAAACACCCACATCCATTCAGGATCACTAAGTGCGTTTGCTCTCACAGCTTTCATTATCCAGATACATAGGACATGGTTTGCTATGGATAGTTACACATGCAGCTCTATGTTTAACAACCTTAAGCGTTATATAACAAATTTTGCAGTGAACACAGAAGTCAGCTGTATGGACGGACTACAGGTCCTAGTTAAAATCCCGCTGGCAGCGTACTGCACGGTCTCTCTCTTGATGTATCTTTACCTGGTTATCACGAAGTACGTAACTAACGGGCTCTAAACACAGCAAAAATAGACTGAGGTTTGGTACAACATCTATTGTCATACCCAGTGAGTGATGAAAAAGAAAGAACAAGTGAGAAATACGCACGCAAATTGCCGTATGTACATGGTCTAAGATTTTCGTCAGAATAATTCTTAAACGTTAACATTAATTTAGCTACAACATAATCGGCTCTTATCACTGCAGTAATGTGGTTTCTTTATTTTAACTGAATGTTTAATTGGGTATATATATATATATATATATATATCAAGTGCTAAACGCTTGCCTCTGAACTTGCGTACACATATGCTTATGTATATCTCTTTAAACTGCTCCTTTAGTGTTAAATTAAATCGTTAATAGCATTATTACAAGTTTTATCTGTGCAGGTATGTGGTTTCGTTATTTTGGCCAATTTTCGGTGCTGCGACATGAAAGCGCAATGATTGCGCTTGTCCTTGCTTCATTCCATTGCTGAAGCAAGGAGTCAATCCAACGTCGAAGTGCCGGGGACGGCTTCGCTTGTCGGCACAAGAAACTGGGAGCTCGTTAGGCGAAAACCCCTATCGTCCATTTGACCTGACCTGACCTCCATTCCTGTTATGGTGATGGAGAATACTTCTATGGTGGTGGACAATTCTTCTACCGGCTATGGCGGGCAAATTAAGGGGCAAATCACAACTTAACGTTAAAATGATAATCAGGGCGTTTGGAAACCCATGGAAACAGTAAAATAGAAGGTTAACTAGAAAATTTTTTCGCCCTGATTGTATTAATTGTCGAATTTGTCGTTCTTAATATATTGGCGCATGCTATGGTTTTCCGTCATACGTACCAGCGCCATGGTGGATCCGTACTTCACTTTTGCCAACTTGTCGGCCGCGATGGCTTCAGCTGGGGAGTACGGCTGCAATTGCTCAAGACGTGCAACACAATGTTAGGTCGCGGATGATCGCTTATTCAAGCAGTTAATGAAGGTGGAATATGGAAAAATTGAGGGTTCAGGTAAGACTTCTCGGCACTTAAACGTTACGTTGTACGTGGTTTTTGGTGTACAGTACGAGCTACCCGCCGTCTACCCTCTTACGAACCTCGAAGGTGATGTGCTTGAGAAGGTTCAATAGCGTGGATCCAAATCTGTTCCTGAGCTGCTGGATCTGTCCTATTCTCTCCGACTCAGAAAACTGGACCTCTTTCCCTAGATTACCGTTGTTATCGCCAAGACATGATTTTCAACCGACGTATTCTTAGAGGAGAGTTGGGGAGGGAATTACAGGAATTCTTTCATCTCAGTACAGGGAGTTCGACAAGAGGTCACAGTCTCAACCGGTTAAAACCGAGAAGGCATCAAGTGCAATGCAGCCTGGTTTTATCCACTCGCTTTGTGAATGACTAGAACCGCTTTCCGGAGTCCATCTTCCACGCAGAGACCGAGGGGCGTTTTAAGCATTTAGTGGATCCTCATTTCAGTTTGCGGGGATCCAGGTGTTTCAAAAGCAACTTAAGTGTTTCTCTGTTAGACCTTGTTCCGCAAGGACCCAGGCTATCCCCGCAATGATCGGTACGTGAGCGTGTTTACAAAGAAAGTTCCTTCGGCTCTGTATCATCCGATGAGCCAATGCAGTATCTGCCGGTTGATGCCGCCGAAAACGCGGTATTGTGATACCGAAAGTGATGATATATTTCTACTTGAATTACTTATGTGCACATGCCCTCCGGAAAAGTGCTGATAGCCTCCGGTAAGTGTGGTAATTTATACTGCTCAAGCTACCCAGTTACTTACAGAGACTGCAATTTTGCCGCTCATGTCACCAATCCCTTTGATTCTCACGTAGGAAAACCAAGTCGGCAGTGTTCCAGGACGTGGTGGGTTTTCGTCTGGCAAGTTTTCCCTACAAAAAGCAACAAATGTCTGTTTAACAACACTGCGAAGTGGCGGATGTGACTGGCCACTCAATAAAGTCACCGCCCCAATCACACATTGGCAAGTTAACCGATGTCACATTTCAAAAATTCTGTGGATATACCTACTTTCGTGCGAACCCGCCTACATAGTTGATCAGTTACGTGCCATTATGCTTAAAGGATTTTGCAGCAATTCCGCATGCTTTACTCACCTGACCCGCACTGTGTACGCAAATTCATAGAACTATTTCCTTCTTAACATATTCCACATTAGTGATCTGATCCTTATATCTACATCTCGCAGTCTGTGGACATATATTTCGTACAGCCTTTGTGCCATATGGGCCCACACTATTGACTACACATGTACTACTCCCGCTGTTGGTGCTGATAATCGTGTAGCATATAAACATGCGCCATATTGCAATATGCTGATCATGCCCAAAACGCGTGCCTCGCTTTGTCGGGAATAAAAATGTTTATTTATTTATTTTATACGTGCGTAATAGCAAGCTTTCATATGAGGATGCGAAGCAAGTTTTTAACCGCATGCAGTGATTTACGAGCACGCGTGAGGTAGGAGGTTTTGCGTTTGTTACCTTCCAAGTGCGACTGGAACGTGCAGAGGTCTGGTCTATACGTAACCGGCACTCCAAATTGGAGCGCGGGAAGGAAGCCGTTCGAGTAAGGAGGCTGCTGCAAGGGGAAGGGCCATGCGACGTAGCAGACAACGAAGGTATAGTGTAGTATGTATTTTTCATACAAGGAAGAGTTATACCATTAAGTAATCGCTTCTGCGATGTCACCTTGGCAAACGCCACACATCAGTACACCCAAGGTGCTTATGTGCTACGGTGTCCATTGCTGGTTGAAGAAACCTGCTTCGCTCGTAGTTTCGCCATGCCCTGATGCCTAAAGAAGGTGGGCTCAGTTACAGTGACACGGTGTAGCCTAGGACGTTGCAGTTACCAAACCCGTACAGCAAGGACGCTGGCGCTAGGTCGCTGCATAGCGCAAAGAAACGTTTTCATAGCATACATGGAAAATGCGCACGTGGTGTCATGCGGCTTCCATGTACCAAGGCACATGCGGAAGTGTTGCGCTCACTTAAAAGCTTGCAACGTTATGGACCGCAGCAAAGTTTTGCTACGGTTCAGTAATTTTGTGCATATCCAAAACAAAGCACAATGACACAAACTGCTTGCTGCCATTGTTGATCGAAGTAAGGAGGTCTTTAGGTATCCTACTAGTACGTGTCTCCCCTACACGGAAAACGGGGCGGGACACATTTTAAAGGGCTTAAAAAATTGGGCGCTTGAACCACGAACAGATTTACAGTGGAAAACTGGCACTTAAAACATGGTTTGCCTCGTAGGTCACTTGTCTTTCGATTGTTTTAAGAGGTGGTACGATGGGATCAATAAGTAGACCGGGCAGGGGATAGCCGCCTAACGATAGCACACATGCGTGTGATCAGAACACCCTCATGTGCGCGTTGGTTAACGGATATTTTGTGTTATTTGGGAACATTTCCGATTAAAGTGTTTCTGAAACACCTATGGGTAAACAAGAAGACAGGCGTGGGATATGGCCAGAGCTCCTGGAATGTACGCACTTTCCTTGGGTGGTCCTTCCATGTGAAACATGCAGACGCCTCGATTTGCAATTGTGCATGCACTATGCATTGGAATTTTTCGTGCGCTCAGCCCCAGAGGTATGTCGCCTAATCAGCTATCCGCAAAAGCCTATTCCGGCAGAGTCGGTGGATTTTACCTGCAGGGGAACCTGGAAAGCTTTCCCAGCATGTTGAACAAAAGTACCAAGTGGTGCATACGCCTCCACAGCGTACAACTGCCGAGAAGCTAGCCATTAGTGAAAGCGTGGGAAAGGATCTAGCTATCGCGTTAAATGCAATGGGCGTGATTTTGAGAAACATGATTTTGAGCTAATGGCTACGGAGCCCACTGCCTGGCAACTGCTGACCATTGGCCGGAATATAAACACTGTTTCCTGTTGTGGGAATAAGCGGAGGCGTGTGGCGCTTTCATAGCTAAACCGACTGCGGCTGAAGATACCGCTATTCAGTTTGAGCCATCAAGGTCACAGGGTATATTGCCAGAAGCGCCATCCAAACGGAAGCATAGTCTCGTCAGTAGGGAAGTTGATGATGAGTGCTGTAATCATAGTTGATCTGTTACAGAAGACGAATTTTCGACAAATGTGAGATACAAGTGCAGCAACATACCGTTTGCAGAAAAAGCTGCGAGCGTCTGCGCAGGTACCGCATGATCCCAACGCTTGTCTCACTTGCGGTAAAGAGCAAAGGTATTTCGTAGGACTGGACCTGGACTGCGTTCAATGCTGAAACTGTGAGCTTTGGCGCCATTAAACTTGCGAGGCCCTCGGGGACCCAGGTGAGTCGTACCAATGTGTGGACTGTCAACGAATCATAGGAGATGACTTGCTATGCATGCATGTCTCGGTAAGCGGGTGACAGCAAACGTGCGAACATACAAAGGTGTTGAAACCCCGCAAATAAATACAAACTCGGATTGACAACGCAAGCATCATCAACCGTTTTTAAAAACCCAAAATAGGCAAACGTATATGTGTGTTACACATTTTTCTGCTTCATGGGCAAGCGGTTCATATCGGTATCCATCGGAGTTTATTCGTTCCAAGTACCGTCACTACCTTTTTCTTTTCCATGCTCCCAACCGGATGGGTGGCATTCCTGTTGGGAACGATGTCGTTGCATAAAAGCTGCGTGCTTTACCTATTTTGGAGGACACGGATTGGAGTCCGCTGGGAGCCGTTCGCCTGGTTCCCCCCGGCAGTTGCATTAGGTTTCACCACCTCATCTCGCAGAAGTATATACTGCGACGGATGGCCTTTAATAAGATCGAAGGGTCAAAGAGACCACTTCCCAGAGGCGACCGATGATTGACTCGGAGATATCCATTTCGTTTACTGTATGTCGTGCAAAGTATTATATAACCGTTCCCTGGGTTGTACTTTGGGTTGCAAGGTAGTTTGCTTACTAGTACGTGGCTCTTGGTTGAATGCGTCTTCTAATAAGTAGTACACGTAACACCTAGACTATGCAGCCGCACGGTTGGTTACGTGGTTGTACTGTGGACTTCCCCTATATCTAGTATCTGATTCAACATTTGGTGCCATTCAGCGGGAGTTTAGGTTTCTTAACTTGCCTTATCACGGTATTTTGGGTTTTACGTGATAAGGAGTTCGTACCGTCAAATACTTTGTTCCTACTGTGCGAAGAGTGCGCATTCGTATCTCGTTGTAACCGTGCAATGACGCATTACTAATTGTAGAAACAACTTGTTTCTTCGGCTACTGCAATCACCTTTGTCAAATCGCTCGTACAAAACGGGTGAACTTGCGCATCCACCGGATAAAATAGTAAGCAGAATGCTACCGCTTGTGATGTAGACACCGCGACCGGGTAGGCTTCACGAAACCTAGGGATGTACTTAAGTGATGCGTGACGGAAGAAAGTTTGATAAATGTGTCAAGACTGCGTTACAAGATGTTACACAAACGGTTGGAGAGTAATGAAGACCTACAACCAGACAGAACTGTGACTATCAGAGAAGCCCTTGAGTGCCGGTTCCAGCTGCCCGTTTACCGAAGAACAAACATCTGGCTACCAAATGTTGCTGGAGCTAAACGGAACAGCGTGACAACAAGCTGGGTACCAATACTCGGTCCACACTGAGCAGAAGCGTACATAAGGCTGTAATGCTCGGTAGGTAGATATCGTCAGGGGAAGGGACAAGTTAGGTTTGGCCACGCAAGGTTAGTTAGGTAGGTACCGCGACAGTGTGGCCTGGATTTGTTAAACAATCAGGAATGTAAGTAAGTAAATCGCTGCCGTTCCGTTTTGATACCTGACTGCCATTCAAAACAAAACGGTAGCCTTAGTAACAATACCTTCCGAAAGCGAGTTTTATCCCTCGACAACTACATCCTAGCCGTAATCCAGCCTGAACTCGACTGGTGTACTCTTATAGGTAGACTACGAAGAAAATAGCACCGTATTCCTTCTATATATTCAGCTCAGGTCTGGTCCTAGGCTCCAAGTTTAACTGCGGTGGTTAAGGTTCAATAGGTTTAGGTAATGCGCAAACAACGGGGTTGTTACATCAAGATCCCCTAGGTGATAACGTAGGATTATGGAGAAGAGCATTGGTCCCAGTACGAAGCCCCGCACAGGCTTACAGGAGGCGGTGGGAATTTAGGCAATAATTGTCCTTTCCAGCTAAGGAACTTGCATATTGACCGTCTGGTAACTTCGTTCGGGATATGTTAACCACAAGCAGGTTCGTAGTGACAGAGCCGGGGATGCCGCCGAAAGCGCTTATGTACGTAAAGTACATGGGCTAAACAGCCACCTAGGTGAGTTGAAACGTCAATAGGTTATACAGTATACAAGTGCGCGAAGAATATTCTTTTCGATAATTCTCATCAGGCGAGTACAATTATGAAGCAAAACGTTTGCTTCATAATTGTACTCGCCTGATGAGAATTATCGAAAAGAATATTCTTCGCGCACTTGCTTACTTCTGACGCAAATGGGGATTATTTATGAATTTTTACAGTATACTTGCCGTGGACATAAATAACAGGAAGGGGCATTTATAATAATGCAAAATATAGCTGACTTGGACGTTCAATCCCATGCAAAGTGCTCATGAATACGTGGCGAATGTGTAAGGCGGACCGGCGACACACCATAACACGGCGGTATGGGTTATTGCACATAAATAAATAAATATTTTTTTCTCGACTGTGCGAGGCACACCCATGGAGGCATGATCACTCATGTCATGCTGTTATTAATAGAAAACCATTAAATCCTTCATGACGGGGATGCAAATAGAAAATCATTATAGAAGCCGTGCCGCACTTCTGATAGCGAACAAGCAGTGAGGGCCCTTTAAGTAGAAGAGCAATTTAATCAACAGCTATGATATGACCAAGAATACCGAGCGGATCGATTCAGCTTTGCGGCCTAGATAGGCGAGTTATAAAGCAACAACATCAGCCAAAGAAGGCCAGCTGGCAACGTCCACAGAAACAATTCGCGATACCAAGCGCTGGCTTCGCTGAGAGAAACCGAAGGTAAAGCGGTTAAATCGGATGTTGTGATTCCCTGTAACATCGTCCACAGAGCAGGCTGGAGATACCAAGCAGTGGCTTAACTGAGATAGTCTGTGTACAAAATTGTTGAATTAGGACAAACGAAGCTTTGTAAAAACGTCCAAAGATAAGAAAAAAGCAACAAAGCAATGGCGTGAATGACATGGACCAATAAAAGCATGGTTCCAATAGACTAGATGCTACTAAGGAGCCTCGTTCACCAAGTAGAACCGGGCTACCAAGCAATGGCTTGGCAAAGATGGACCATCTACAATATGGTAGCAGCAGGCTTCGTGAAACGACGCATCAGCCTACAAAGTTCATAATAAAGCGATGGCTTGGCTAAAATAGACCAAGTACAAACTCGTTGCCATATGCTGTGAATCTAGGAACCGCACTCCCAAATTCAAAACAGAACTAAAAGCGATGGGTTGACTAAAATAGACCACTTACAAATTTGTTGCATTGGGCAGTGAAACCAAACACTATCGTCCGAAGTTCAGAATAGAGGTACAAAGCGATGACCTGGCTGAAATAGACCACTTACAAA